>OVBE01015358.1:0-11526 GCA_900406425.1 Iberis pinnata | reverse complement strand
ATATGAAAACGAACAACATCCAACTTTAGTATCTAGATATTGAATCTGGATACAAATGAAGATTTTGTAGCCAGATGCAGAAACGAACAGGGCCTTAGATTTAATTTTACAAGACACATTCCATGCCACATTTTTTTGGTCTTTTTTTGTAGTATATCATGAAGAGCTTAGTTGAAATGATCAATGATATTAATACTCCACAGGAACAAGTAGAAGATCGGTTTTCTTGCCAACAACGAGTCCAGGGGATTCTTCCATGTCGATATCTTTAATCTCTATGCCTTGTGGCAATTTCCAATCAAAATGATACAACATATTGGCAAGACCAAACTCTACCATTGTTGTCCCCATGTACATTCCTGGACATATTCTACGACCACTTCCAAATGGTAACAATTCAAAATTCTGTCCTTTTGCGTCAATGTTATTATCCATAAACCTCTCTGGAAGAAACATCTCTGGATCTTTCCAGGTATCTTGATCGCGCCCGATAGCCCAAATATTCACATAAAGCAACGTCTTGGGCTGAATTTTGTAGCCATTGATCTCAAATTCAGACATTACCTCTCTTGGAAGCAGAAGAGGTACTGGAGGATGTAGCCTCCATGTTTCTTTAATCACCATTCTCAAGTAATTTAGACGATCTATGTCATCTAAGGTGATCACTGAGTTGTCTCTGATTTGGTTTCTGATTTCGGACTGTGCTTTCTTCATTGCTCGCGGATTTTTCATAAGTTCTGTCATGGCCCATGTCATTGTTACTGCAGAAGTATTAATGGCCCCAAGAAGAACGTTCTGAGATAAGATCATAATTAAAATTAGAATAATCTTATTAGAAGTTATAATTAAATTGCAAATCTTTACCATTAAGATAGCTTTGATATGGTTTCTTGTGAGCTTGCCATATCCAAGAACAGTTTCTTCTTTCTCCAACTTTAGGAGCAAGTCCACGAAATCTTCAACTCCTTCATTGTTTCCATGTTTATGAAGATGAAACATTTGTTCATAGAAGGCGTCGAGACCTCTCACACTTGTATTTCTACGTTCTTGTAAACCATTGAGCCAGTCGATGATCCAACCGCCGTTGGGAAAAAAGTCAGAGGCAGAGAAACTTCCCAAGAACAAAAACGACTCTCTGATTAACTTGTCGAATCTGTCATTGTTGAGGACAGTTCCTTCGAAACTCACACCAAATGCTGCCTTGCATATCACACTTGCAGTTAAAGAAAGAAACTTCTCGCTCAGGTTAACCGGTGTTTTCTGAGAAGCTGACTCCGTAACCGAATCGACCAGTTTCTTCACTTCCTCGTCCTTAATGGGTTGGATAGAGTGAACTCTTTTAGCACTAAAGAGTTCTTGTACACACATCTTCCTTAGTTCTTTCCAGTAATCATCAAAAGGGGAGAAAGCGATGTCCAGATAATTGTAAGACAGTTCTCTTGGCCCTAAGGAATGATCAACAATCAAATACATGTTGAACTAGGTCGGGGTACACAGCATATTTTGTAATCTGCTCTGTTTTTACCAGATATTTCATTTTACAATGTGCTTCGATCCTAAATTTAAGGATATTTATATATCCCTGATATCAATTTTTTTACTAGTATCCGCTTCAATCCTTTTTTTCGTATTTTTAAAAGCATACAAAATTCAAAGATATGGTTATCATACTTTCACAATATTTTCCCCAAAAATGTTGTCAAAATAATTTAAAAAAAACTAAACTCAATAGTTATGCAATTTATCATAATACCATATGGTGGAAAAAATTATCAAACTAATATCTTAATCCTTAATATAAAATAGAATGAAGTTAAAAACCAGTGCAATATATTTCTTCATACAAACCTACACATACACACATTCACGTATTAGAAGAAAACATCTTTTACGACAAAAAGAGAAAAAAAAAACATTAACTCAAACTTAAGAAATACTAACAAAACATTAACTAACATGTATAAAATATATTTAATTATTTATTATTTGCTTGTTTTATAACTCATGTTATTTCAATAACTTATCACTAAAATAGATCCTAAATTATAAGAATATTATTATTTTAGGTTATTATTATATTGTGGCAAAACTAATACTTCCTCCGTTCCAGTGTTATTCGTTTAATGATTTGATATTGGATTTCAAATTCCACTTTCAAAGTTAAAAATACAATGGACCAAATCCAAACATAAATCATGGTATTTCAAAATCCAATGATTTCCAAATCCATAAATTTCCAAATTCTCATGGATTCATAAATCCATTAAAATACCATAACCAATAACACCCCCTTAGAGAATTATTTATGTTCCAAAATATAAGATGTTTTCGTACTTTTATGCAGATTTTAAAGCTATTAAATAGTCCATATCCAATAATAAAATGTCAGTTTTTTATTGATTGGTCAAATGTTTTTGATGTATAATATATAAAATATTTTAAATAAAAAAACAAAATTTCTTAATATACGCGTTTTTAACCAAAACATCTTATATTTTGAAACGGAGGAAGAAGGATTACCTTATAATATATGTATATATTTATAATTATATATATATATATATATATATATATATATTATAGCTTTTTTTCCCAATATAATTATAGCTTATAAGTAAAACTTAATGGATTGGAGCGGACATCGGTTTTTTTATAAATAATACTTTTATTTGTTTCGTTTTTTGTAAATATTATATTTTATTATTTGCTTTGCTCTAATATCTTATGGTAATATTGATTTTTTGACTTGAATCAAAGCAAATAGCTGATTTAACGGATAGTTTGACGAGGCTTAATGAGAATAATATTACCTGCTAAGCTAGGTCGGCTACAACAATGGAAGTCATGAATTTTCAGAGCTTGTTTTGCTGTTTCAGAGGAAGAAACTACGACCGTTGGGACTCTTCCAAACTTCAAAAGCATAACAGGACCATACTTTTTGGAGAGACTCCATAGAGATTGATGTGGTAATTCTCCGAGCTGGTGCAAGTTCCCGATGATTGGAAAACCAGGAGGAGATGGTGGTCGTCGTTGCTGCCGCTGATTCTTGCTTTTGAAGGCCGCAAGAAGAAGACAGGTGAGAAAGAGAAGTAATAGAAACCAAATTGTAGCCATATTTGTTTTGTGTAGCGTGCTTACGTCACACAAGTTTTCTTGAATATTGATGATGATTAAGGAGCTAAAAGCTTGTGATTTTATATATACACATGACGAGGAAGCTTCTGCTTTCTTTCATTCTTTTTTACTTTTGTTTTCAAAACGTATATTCATTTAAGAAAATGACATAAGTTCAACTAGGATTTCATCCGCACTACACGCAGTATGGTGTTACGTTTTTTACGAAATTGTTTAATTTATTATAATGGAGTTTTGTACAAAATTTATGTAAACTATTATATAATAATTATTTTTATAATATCGTATGTTTTAACTTATTGTTATATCGTAATACGTATTATCTTATATATATATAAATTTGATTAACAAAATAATTAGTAGTAAAACAAATATATATAAATAAATAAATGAAAGGTGAGATTTAACTAGAAAAAATTATCTCATATAACATAAAACTTCTAATGTTATCCTAAATACCATAAACATTGTTTCTTCCGAATCTGTGATATTTCTAATTGTCCAATGTAATATATAAGATTATCCAAGCTATGTTTACATTTCTCCTCTTATAGGATTTTTACGACGTTGTTTGCAACGGACAAGAGTCCGAGTTAGAGTTATCCATATTTGAGGTGATATTTTGTGTCTTTAATTAAATATGTCTATGATTTTATATTTCCAGAAAAAGCCTTCCCTTTGGTTTAAATTTTATATTCTTTAGAATAGAAAATATTGAAGGTGATGATTCGGAGAGGTGATCCAGTTTTGTCCATAAAAAAAATAATATGTGTTAGAAACTTTAAATACTACTACACTTTCAATTTTACCAATTAATTGTTGTGGACCAAGAGCATGGACAAGAATTGTCTGGTAGAGCTAGTAGACAACTTCATTGCAATCTCTTGTCTCATATAAAGTTTCTTTTTATTCTCTATGTAAATTTCAACTTATCAAGTGGTTTATGAAAAACATGTCCACACAAAAATATATGAAAAAATCTAGTAGACCCAAAAGAAGGGAAACATGTCCACCATGAACATTAACATATCACTTCTAGGACTATTATGCAGTATCTATTCTTGTAAAATATTGAATGAATGGTTATAAGTTCTACTTTTATTGTAATCATTTTGTACATTCTAAATAGTATATGAATTACAATATATATTTTTTAATTTATTGTATTCAAAATTTTCCTAACTATTAAAAGCTTATTTAAAAATTCAATATTTTTGAACAACCTAATATATGCACTCGTGGTGATATTAAATATAAAGGAAAATAAATGAAAACTGTAGTGAATGGAAAACAAAGAGATATTATCCGATTAACAGAAAATTACATACATCATAGATAAATTCTTTAAAGTATTATTTGTATCATATACAAATATATACTTCATACACAACTTGTCCACTAGATGCAACCAAACAACTAAAACATTTTTACGATACTGAGATCTTGATCCAATATGACATGTATTCTTAAGAGTAGTTGTTCTTATTCCATGTTTTCATACTCATGGTTTCTTGTGGCATAGATCCTCCAATCGCACTTTTCATCATCACAAACACAATCACCCTTGTTTTTCCAAACATTTCACCTTAAAATTGAACAATCTCTAAATTGAGTAAACATAGATAACTTTATGGAATTCTACTTTATTCTTAAACTTTAATCCAACATAGAGTGTATCTCCACCTTTTAAAAAAATTCATGCTTGCTTTCACTTGCAACGACCTTAACATTGTCTCTGAATGGGTGCGTATCGATTACCAACATGTCATTAATTTTGGTTCATACCAATGTTAATTTAATAGTAGGTTCAACAACAACTACATGTTTAATGGTAGGTTCACTATCACATTGAACCACCTCGGAAGGCGATGGACAATATGTAGATATAACTAAGAGAAAATTACGTTTGATGTCATAAACTGAAAGAGTTTATCTGGTATACCATAATTGTATCACTAAAATATAGCATGTCACTTCTAGAGATTACGCTGATATCCATAATGTTTTAAGCTATTTTCAAAGTATATAAAAAATCAATTTTTTCTTTACTTTTCCAAGAAACCGATGTCGGTTACTTTTTCACCCAGTTTCTCGTTTTTCCCGTAAACATCAATTTTCATTTCTTACCTTCAAAATTTATATACAATTCATAAGAACTAGAGCTACCGACATGTCATCAGCGAAAGAGCATCGTTCATCGCTAAGACTAAGAGAGAAACAACCGTCGAAACCATCAACCCGACCACCGCATAATACATCACAGAAATAACCGAAGAAACCACCGGAGATGATGCGGATAGAACCACTAACGATTTAAAAAAAAAGCTCATCTGTAATTGGTACCCGAAAAGAAGTTCCCATCCACAAAATTAGCCGGAAATCATCCATAACCTCTCGTCCACCCGAGCTTCCTAACATTTCTGTCCACAAGCACATAATGTCCACCATAACTGCTAGCGATTCTGTCCACGAGAAATCGATATATGAGAAAGAGCAGAGAAAATCTGGTCCAGATGTTGTCCACCATTATAGCTGAAGGTGGTCCACGAAAGGAGATCCCAAATGTGTCCACAAGGGTAGACGCAATCCAAGTGGACAAGCAAATGCTTTATACCTGATCATGTCCACGAATTTCCTTTCCACGCATTGCGACACAGTTCATCCACAACATCAGGCTCGCCTGTCCACTAACTGCAAGATATTAGGTTATAATCTTGACGCCTTCGTCCTCCGCTATATGTGTTTGACCGATATTCTCCGGGTGGTAGGATTAACTCGTACTCAAAGCCTGAGTTTCTGCTCGACCTCGTTGAGGCTTTTGAAGGAACGTCAACATTAAACTTCTTAAAATCTTATGTTATTGTCCACTTCTAAGTATTTTGGTGAGGATGGTAGCATTATCTAGTAAATTGGTACATCAGATGTTGTGCTGTTCACTAGTAACTGCAAAGAAATACAAAATATGGTTTTTTCCTGGTTTGCCGTAAAACTGGACTTCTTTGTGGTCCATACCTTAAGAAGGAAATTGTAAGTAATTACAAAAACCAGAAGACCCTAAACAGCCGTACTGGAATAAACTAATAGACAACAAAAAGCATAATGTTCTAATTAAAGACATCGTTGGGTAGATGAAACAAGACAAGAGATTCTCGGATGCGAAGAAAATGCCTCGTTAGCGAAGAGTCCGACTTGCTTTGGTTGTTATGATTGAAGGTATATTGTTTTGCACCACCAATCTGTTGAGGGCTTCAAATAAGATTGTCGAGATGGTTAAGGATCTCGAAGCTTTTGAGAGTTATCCATGGGGGCACGAGTCTTTTTGACTAAATATCGATATGGTTAAAGTTGGCAGCCAAATTTAGTGGTTCATATATGTTTTTTCTCATTAAGTTGTACCGCTTACCAGAAAAATAAGCAAGAGTCAATGAGCCAATCTAATATCCAATTGATATTCAACACAACTAAGGTTACGTTTCTATAGCTCTTCAAACCAATATCTAAAATTGCCAATGGTGTATGCTCTTGCTGTATTATGAAACCATTTTTGCAAGCCCTTCATATTTGAACTTATGTTACATGTTCCTTTCCAAATGCACAATACAAGCTCCATGTCTAGTTAGGGGATAAACCTTCTTTAGCCCCGCATATATGGCGTGGTGTCGGTCAGACACAAAAACCTGCATCATGGAAAAATACGTTCAATTGAGTTAAAAATCATGTCCATCCCGTAGTATTCTCTCCATCAATTATGCCAAATGCCAAAGGGAAAATCTAGTAATTCTCAACTTGTCCACTAGCAGAACCAAAAAACTTTTGTACTTCCCCTTAGTTTAGGTACCATCTATTACAATTACCTTCTTTAAATGCTTGTATCCCGAAATGGAAGCCCCAAATACAACAAAAGAATACTTGAACAATTTCGGTCCATCCACCGTATCTTGAATAGTTTTCATGCTCGATATTGTCCCTATATTGGTAAGAGTTAGTAAATGAAAATATCTTGACAGAAATTCATAACTCTCTTCCTCACTCCCCCTTCCCTTTTGCATTGTGACTTCCTTCGCATACCATGCTTTCATATATGAAATAATGACATTATAATCTGACAACACGAGGACCCTATTTTCCATGAGCATACCTCACTTTCAACAATTCTCCAAGTATAATAGCAATTACTTTTTCTGTAATGAGACCTCATCGTAACATCCCATGAATGAGTTAATGTCATTGTCCGTACCTCGACATTTGCAGATCCACTGATCAGTGCTGCATACACCTTCCAATTATATTTACGATCAGGACAAACATAAATTACTCTTGTCTTGTCTGAAGCTTGCATCTTAAAGTTGAACAAGTTTTTATCGAGTACATTGAAATGGCCTTATGCAACGCACACTTATTCTTGAAAGACATCCCCACATGAAGTGCATCACCTCTCTTTTCAAATTCATAGTTGCTTTATCATTTTGGATTTTGTTCGCATTATCTCTTTATGGTACATCATTGGTCATACAAACTAAACGCAACATCCCTTTGTTAAATTGCATACCACCAAAACAATATTTTCCTACTAGTCCACAATTACCAGATTTTTTTTGTCCATCGCATGAGTCTCCAACTTGTTCATCGTGACATACCAACATCCATTGTGTATTCTCTCTGCCATTAATAGCATCAGCATGAATTTCATGTGGGCCTGAACCATCAGCACAAAAAACACATACGTAAGGCTCTGATGTAGTAATAACACCAATTGTATACAAACAGTTTGGACTAACTAAAACACAATACATATATATCCACTACCTCCTACGGGACCGGATACGAATTGCGATACTCCTTCAAAATTATACTCATATTCTTCTCCATTTTAGCCACATATGCAATCATCGTGTCCACTACCCACACACACGAGTACCTAATTATTTTTAAAAATGATTGAGTAAGTTGTCCACTCGCCTACGGTTTGAAGTTAATAAGTGGAAAGATACAAAATATGCCTACTATTTGTCCACTTACATTGGTGGGATTGTCCATGGTTTGATAACTCAACAAATTTACTATTCAACTTGACATATGTATTCACATACGGATCCCAATTGGTCAAATATTCACTATCTATGTATTCTCGCATGAAGTCGAAATCATAATCATGTGGTTCCTTGATACTGTCATACAAATCATCATCCTTATCACCACTATCGGCGTCTTTAATGTCATTATCATCGGTAATTATCACATGTTTTTTTCCAGCTCGCTTTCGTTTATTTCTTATTTCCTCGTCCATCCTATTAGAGTTATGTCCACCTCCACACACATGCGATTTATGTCCACCTTAATTTGATGGTGGTCCACTAGAAAAATTTCATGGTCAATTAGACCACCCTGCATCCCTAGGTTACCACCCTCTTTTTGAATTATTTCAAGTAGACCACCCTGCATCCCTAGGTTACCACCCTCTTTTTGAATTATTTCAAGTACATTCATGGTGTCTAGAAAAGTCTAGTCTTCGTATGTTGAAACCAAATCATCATCTTTGTCATGGTTTACATCACGTGGACAAAAATACCAACTTCTAATCCATTGTTGTCCATGACAATTTTCTCCTCTATGGACATATACATATTAAAACTCTCATTCTCTAACATTGTCTTCTTGAATCTTTGTAAACTATCATTGCTATCTACATGAAAATGAGGCATCCTAGCCTGTGTGAAAACAACATTCGTGCTCTAGTACCAGTAGCTCAGACTGATGTTTTCTCCATGTATCTTGCCATCATAACCTTGCACCATCTCTGAAATGAAACTTGAGTAACCTTCTTCTTTGTTTATATGAAAACATTTTGCATACATATCTCTAGCAACTCGAAAATGAAAAGTTGGTAAAATTGTTAAAATTCCCTATATCTAACATGTCTCTTAGTTTTTCTATATGTATTAAATGTTTGATAGTTATAGACAACAAGTATCTATTACTCAGTGGTTCAATTATACCCCACAACGTAGCTTCTTGTCTATCAACAAAACTCATATTACCAAAGTCAACATCGAAGCCAACTTGTCTACCAATCTCTTCTTCAATTCCAATCATATCTTCTCGTCCATCAAACAATAAAGCTACATTTGTTCCTTCATACTTTATATCTACGAAACTTATTCATACACTTTGTAAAGTATAACTCTATTAACCAATGGTTAACACATTAATGCATCAATGACTATTTAATATCCATCTTAACATTACTATTTGCTATATCCCACTGACGCTTGTGTTTAGGAGTGAGTAAGTTGAGGGCACACTTGGTATTTAACCAGTATCACACTATCACAACTTTATGGCTTTTTTTTCCAAAGAAAACATCAATATGCTAGAAAAGGAAAGCTTGTCTATAAATTATGGTATACTATTGTCTTTTATATATCAAGTACTATTTAGTTAAACCAAATAAATTTTATAGTTATATTTCATGTTACTAAGCAACATAAAATTTACTATTAACTATGCAATCAAAAATTTTAAAATATATACTAAATATATCAAACTATTTTTAGTAGTTTACTTATATTACATTATAAGATTTAGATATTGGATCCGTTTAACAGTAACAATTTTAACCCGCAACACACTATATTTTTCTTAGTGATTTCATATAATGGATGTATATTTTTTAGTTATTATAATTATAATTGGTGTGATATGCTTTATGTACTTTATATATATATATATATATTTGTATATATCTCAAAATCATATTTAACCCATTTTATTACATAAAACATATTTTGATGTCCATCCTATAAAAACTCATGATCTTAAAAGAATTGATCATAACTCGTTCAACTAAATATTTTTATAATGATTTTCTATAAATGATAGATATCTAATTAAATATTATTATATAATTTAATTTTATATTATATGAATTTAACATAGGTTATATAAATTTTTCCTAGACTTTGTGATAAACCAAAACTCAACTACGTAAAATAATAATAAGATTTATGTTAATTAAGATGTTTGACTAATAAATTTATAATATATTCAATTATATTTTCTATTTTGAATATATTGATGTGTTCTTATTTTTATATCACAAAAAAGAAATAATTTTTTAAAATATGTAATTTGATAAAATATCGACAATTCAATAAGAATGTATACATAACATTTAATATTATATAATAATATTCCATTTAACAATATAGTGTACTATTAAGAAAAATATCCAATTTGTATTTTAATTGATTTATATATTTTTACTATTGTTTTAGTTTAACAATTTTATTAATATATAATTTTAATTTAGATAAATTAATTTCTTAAATATTAAAATAATCAAAATAATAATTATATTATTTATTTCAATATTTTTATCATATATATAATTTAAATAAAAATAAAGAGGTGGTTGAAGATAATTATATTATTTATCTCTTTTATTTTTAATAAATAATGACAAATTTACTTAAAAGCAATGATTCTAAGTAATTGTTTACAACAATAAGTTTAGTTTTCCAATAGTTCTTGCCAATTAATAATATAGATAGTTTTTAGGAAAAAAAAGGTAAAAATAAAAATTTTCTCACAAGTGAAAAATAATTTGGTTAACTAGAAACACATCTCCAATATGAGGAGCAAATCCCAAAAATATTCTAGAGATCCATAATAGAAAACCCATGTTGAGACATAACACCTTAGCCTTAATCTATCTCCGCTGCCGCACAAAAAGAAGGACCGGCCGCCGCCGAGAAACCAAGATAAGTGAAACTTGCCACCTGTAAGACCGCCAACTGACCCCAAACCGGCGAATCTCATTGTGCCTGGCACTTACCAACCTGTCGGTGACGAAACAAACTGCGACTAGACGCGAACGAGACAGCGGCTCCGAACTCCACACGTCGCCGAGGATGGCGCCGGCTTCACGACTCCTCAACCGCAAAACAAAGCTAACGAACCGAAGAGAACATGAACAGTTGACAAACCTACATCGCCGAGACGAGAGGATAAAAGAGAAACGGAGGCTCTCATATGAGGCGGATAATGCCGCAACAAGGAGATATCCGAAACACCGACTTTAAAACAGCAGAGAATAAGGGGAAATCCTCATGCAATGAATCGCACTATTTGAGGCAAAAGGGAAGAGGAGGAGCCGCCAGATGAATGTCAGAGGTAGATCTAGGCGAGACCCAATCAGAAAAGCAGAGAAGAGAGGCACCATGGCCTCGATGCCGGAAGTTCCTTTGACCTCCATGAAGCGCTTCCATGCAGAGAGGACCAACCGGGAGACAAGACAAAGACTGAAAAATCATAAATGCGCGACATAGCCGCCGGTAGCTAACCAGAGAAACCACTAGCAGTAGGAAGTCTCGGTGCACGAGGCAGGTTCAG
>OVBE01015356.1:0-11527 GCA_900406425.1 Iberis pinnata | reverse complement strand
CAATATCATTTTTCCTCCATAACAGATAATCGACATTAGTGTAATGACTTGTCATTGTGAATAGATTTGGCGGTGTAGGTGTTTTCGCATGAGCCCATGTTTGTAGAATTTATGTTATTTTAAGGTTTAAACTGTATATAATATACTTTAGTTTTTTTTTTTCTTATGTTCATATGCTTTTATTAGAACCGTGTATTGATAACAAGAACTTTCAATAATCGACTGAAGAATTGGGAGATTTTGTATATAACTTAATGTTAGTTANTGTTTTTTTTTTTTTTTGTTGAACCGACATATATGTTATATTGTGGTCCACATAACTTGAGTAACATAATCAAGAAAATTTTTGTCATATGGATACTGCTATGTTTGCTTAATTAGAAAATAGTTTTCTTTTAATTTTATTTGTAATAAAGTGCTTTCACCTACGTCAATTACTGTTCTATCCCTCTAAATAATTGATTTCTTTTAAAGTAAATATTAAGTATTTCGAAGGAAGAGGAGGACAAGAGGTACCAAGGGATCCCCAAAAAACTCCAGAGCTCCAACGTTTTTATTTTCGCGTATATACATGATCTTCTCATTAATGCACAAATAAATGGTTGGTGGGAGAAGTTTTTATTAAATAGGGGAAATCGATCATGATTAAATCAATTGCTTAAACTATTACAATATACATCATGTCATATTTCCTTTTATCAAAGACACCTCCAAAAGTTAACGAGTACGAATACAGTTTTTTGGTACAGTACAAAAGCGGGATCGCATAGTATTTCATTGGATGGCTTAGTCCAGGGTATGCCTACCAAAAAGATGAGTGTGAGATTTAAATCGCTTTAATCAAGCATTGTAGGCTACACAACTTGTGCGTCTTTATCAATAATTGGCATATCTCTTTGCTTGAATTTTTAAGGATGTTATTTCAAAGGTGTACTACATATCCATGCACAGAAACCATAAATGCTATCATATGACTGAAGTAGCATACATGGCCTAAGAATAAACTACGTCACTTCCTTTGGCATGCTTTATTCAGTAATGAGAAACTATACTACACGAAAACATGGTTTTTCTAATGAGAATTACTGAAAGAAAAAAAATCCACGTGACGGAAAAACTGACGGTTCTTTTATCGTCACTAATTTACTGACGGATTTATTCCATCAGTAATACTAACAGATTAGTGACGAAAATTTACTGATAGATTTATTCTGTCACTATTCCATCAGTAATTTTTTCGATTTAAACTAATCGTTGGTAGATATTACCAAAAGATATATTTGAATATACTCATGATAGTAGGATTTTTAGGTCCTACTTGGGTATCAATTACCCATCGTTGTAGTATAGATGGGTTGTCAATCCATAATGAGAATGTACTAAGCAATCTGGATGCAATGGATGCTTAAAAGTCAAGCTAAGTGTAAAAAGGGGTTATCGCTAGATGGTCCTAAGTGCAATGAACATAAAATGCATAAAGACAGAAAGAAGCATAAAACACTTAAATGCAAAAACAGAGTAAAAGCAAAGAAGGTGAAAAGTGCAAGCAATGTAAAGTAGTTCCTGAGGACAAAGGGTAATTGACTAAGGATCTATCCTAGGTTACCTAAGCACCTAACATACCTTATACAATGAGCTAACCCCTAGACAGTAGCAACATATAAAATTGATTGCAATTCCTTAGCAACCAATCTCAAGCAAAACAATCACATACTCAACTGCCGTCATAGACGGTGACTACCTAGCATGCATTAACTACAACCACTCTAGTCAATAAGCTTCCCGAACATCTAATGCCTTAGAAGGGAAAAATGAATCACCTAGGTCCGGACACCTTCAATGACTCACCTTCCGGTGTTGAAGGGCCTAACGGCGGGTTTTCAGTCCCTTCCGGGTAGAAATACAATCAACATTACGATCAGGTGAAACAGAAGGGATCTAAGAACAAACAACTTAGGTACTAAGGTAAACCCAGAACATCAACCCTAGTCTACCCCAATCCTCAGGAACTTAGATGACTACTCACTACTCATGAGAGTAGAAGCAGATGAAACAGAAAACATAACTTCAAAGGTAACATGTAGATCTAGGAAAAACAGATAAAGAACAGCAAGAACACAAACCCATAAATGAAGAATAGCAATAAAACAGTAAACTAAAACAGAAGATTAAAGCTTAAAAAAAAGAGATGCACAAACTAAACAACAACCTAAAGCTAAGCAAGAAAACAAAGGAAAAACAGAAGATTAACTTAAAACTCAAAAGAAATCTGGTTTTTACACCAAGAACATGAAAACAACCAAAGAAAATAAAATCTAAGACTAAAACCTAAATAAAAGAAAAACTAAGCTTTTTACAAATGGAGGCGAATTAGGGCTTTTATAGTGTTCAGAGAAAAGCCCTAATTCTCACTAAATAAAAAATGCTAATAATTGTCTTGGATCTTGGGCCTTGGTTCAGGTGTATCCGGATTTAAGTTGGTCGGGTCGGAGCGTGTTTGACTTTGGGTTGGTAAGTGCGTGATCGATCCGAGCTGAAGATGCTTGCATGAGATCGATCCAACTGAGATGCGTCTAAGTTGCGTCTGAGATTGGGATCGATCCAGGCATTAAGTGCCTGAGATCAATCCAGACAAAGGTGAGATCGATCTCATCTTGCTTCCTTCTTAGTCTTGCTTCACTTCCATGCACTTCCTTAGCTTCATCTCAGACTTCACCAATTCCGTTGAATGAGAGAGAGGGATCGATCCAGCCTGAGATGGGATCGATCTGAGGTGTTGCTGGGATCAATCCTGGTAAGTGTTGGGATCGATCTCAGATTGATCCAGATTGTGAGGTGAGATCGATCTCAGATCGATCTAGGTAGAGACATGGGATCGATCTCAAATCGATATAAAATAGGCAGTGGGATCGATCTGAGAAGAGGCCAAGATCGATCCAGGCATGTGCTGAGATCGATCCTGCTTTGGTCCTAAGGTAGATCTAGTCCATTCCATGCCAAGTGCTGCTCCATTCAATGTTAAGTGCTGCTTTTCTAAAATCTCACAAATCCTTCCCGAAAACTCCTGAAAGTCCTGAAGAATCTCCAAAATGCGTGAATATGGAAATTCTAATGCAAAAGTCCTAAAATCATAAACTTACTAAAATAAATTATAAATGTGATGTATGCACGCTTTTAGACATCATAATTGATGCTAATTGATATGTAAAATCCATGAAAATTCATAGTCATCAACTCACGATAAATTCGTCAGTAATCCGTAAGTAAAATGTTCTATAAAAACCAGAACATCCCCTCTCCATTTCATAATTTCACAAACAAACTTATAAAGATGTCTAGTCCTCCCTATATTCGATCATGGATGGATGGTGAAAGGATGAATGCAGACACAAAGCTTTTGAACGAGAAATGTGCAAATGGTGTTATGGAGTTCATGAAATTAGCATGTCGATAACCTCGGGCACAAAGCACTCGTAAGTTAACATGTCCATGTTCTTTATGTCAAAATTCTCAACATATCAGGATATATATAGTATGTAATCACTTGTATTGCATTGGTTTAAGATTTGGTATTTACATGGAGAAAGACCTAAATTTGTTGGTAATAGTAGCGGTAGTGAATCATTGGCTGGTAGGATTAAAGAACCTAGACCGAAATTAAATTTTGGGTTGGTACGTTCAAATGGGTAATGAAGAGAAAATATAGAGACGACGCGGATTTTGTATGAAGAACCTAATTTAGAAGCACAAAAGATTTTTAGTATGTTACATGCAGAGAATCAGTCATTATATAGTGGATATAGAGATGGTCATTCGCCTTTATCATTTGCAAGAAGGTTGATTGACATAGAGACATACAATAATTTGGCTGAGGATTGTGTTGACGCAATAGCCAAGTTTGTAAGGGATATCTTGTCAGAGGATAACACTGCTCCAGGTTCATATTACGAGATACAAAAACTTTTTTGGGGCTTGAATTTCCATATCAGGTTACAGACGTGTGCATCGACAATTGTATGATCTATTGGAGACACGATGAAAACTGAACAAATTGTCGATATTATCGCAAACCAAGGTATAAAGATACAAGCAGTAGATTTTTAATGCCTTACATGCAGTAGATTTTGCATTCGAGAGGTACATGTTCCACTTGAAGAAGAAGGTCAAAAATCTTAGTAAAGTTGAAGGTTGTATTATGGCACAGAGCATCAACGAAGAAGCCGCAAATTTTGCAGAATATTACTTTCCAAGAGATGTTAGGACGAAAAGCCGCAGAACAACTCGACATGACGATGGTGGACAACATCCTATGTATTATACTTATGTCTTAAGTGTGTTTCAACAAATTGGACGACTTAGCGGAAAAGGTAAGACTCGCCGACTTACCGAGGAGGAGTGGAAACATCTACATACATATATTCTTTAGTAATATTGCAGATATATTGGAGTATGAAAGGTAATCATTAATACATTAATATGTTGGAACTTTTGATTATATGTATAGTTTATATAACCTGTGTATCTTAAAACTTTGTAGGATATACATGGTAATGGTTCGTGGTTACTTCCGGATAAATTCGAAGACGAAATATAAGCTCATAAAAAAGAAGAGTATTTTAAGTGGCTGCAATATTTTGTAAGTTTTTGTTTAAATGCAATTAAATTTAACATTTTTTATAAATATGTTCTAAAATTTCTAAATTTTGTATATATATATAGGTTCGAGAGGAAACATCTAGTGGTCGAATGTTTTCCACATGGTTACTCAAAATCGCAAGAAGGCCGAACAACAATGTTACGTCCTACCCAATATATTGCACGAGAGGATTCGCCTTTAAGATTTACAAATTGGATAGGAAAATGACAACATTAGACCATTCCAGAGATGTTTAGTACTACGACATTTTTCAAGATATATTGGAGGTCCGATACCGATGGATGTTAAAGATGTGATGTGTTGTCTTCATGTGTGATTGGTATGATCCAAATGATGGTAGAGGTGTCAAAGTACACAAATTTTGCATGACTTCGATAAACTCACATAGGAAACTTGAGAAATATGATCATTTCATTCTTGCTACAAAGCGGATTAGATACAATCATCGTATTAATTCAGTTAATTCAACAAAATATTATCCTATGCATAACATATATATTTCAAAAAGTGTTAAGGTATCTTACATTACGTACCCACGCATCTCATCTAGGAACGATCTTTGGATAATGGTAACACAAGTCAATCCAAGAAGAATGATAAAAGGCGTTTATGAGCATGACCCACAACAACCTATTGGAAATGGTTCAGTAGCTGAGTCTGGTGATTTAAACGTCGTTATACATGACGTAAAAGATGAGTCTGGTGACGAATTTGAAAATGACACGGATTCTTCTCCATCAGATTAGTCATCATCATCCGAGTATATCAAAATTAATTTTATAATAACATTTTATGTTTTTTTGTAACTTTTTTGTAATGTTCAAAATTTTCTAATGAATAACATTGTAGTTCTAATTTTTTAGAAAATCATTGAAATTTTTTTAATGAATAACTTAAACTTTTAAAATCATTAGGATATTTTATAAAATTCTGTAAAATGTTTGTGCATAATTCTAAAATGTTTGTAACTAAATTTAAATTTATAACTTAAACTTCTGAAATTTTTTGAACATGTTTGTAAATAATTTTATAAATAGATATATTAAATAATTTATTGACAGATTATTGACGGATTTAGGGTTATTCATCAGTAATCCGTCAGTAACCCTTAATTTGGGATTTCAAACCCTAAACATGTGTTTCAATTTTTTGTTTAATTATATGATTATACTAAACATAATAATTGATAAATTGAATCAAGTTTTATACTTGTAAACAATTTTACAAAATTATTCGAAAAACATTTTACGATACCATATATCATACGATGTCTACAATCGAAAGTGTTTCTAAACTTGTAAGATGAAAAAGCCTAAAGTTTGGAATTAGAAAACATGAAAGTATGAACTGTCAAATGTGTTCGATTACTAACGAATGATAACCCTAATCACCCATGAAAAAACCAAACCCTAAACCATTTTTTGACTTACTTACAGATTATTGACGGATTCGTATGAAGACCATCAATAATCCGTCAGTAATATTTTCGTCAATTCTTCGTAATTACTGACGATTTACTAACGATCTTCATACGAATATGTTCGTATCTCGTCAGTAATTTTAACCAGTCAGAGGACATGTTTTCTGATTGGTAAATCCACGAGTAATTAAATTCGTCGGTAATCCGTCAGAATTTCTGACGGGTTACTGACGGATATTTTAACTTTTGATTCGTTTCCAGTTCTCTAAGTTTTGGAAAACGTCAAAAATTCAATTTTTTCAGAACTGATGGGAAACTGACGGATTAGTACGTCAGTTTCCCGAGTATATATATCCAAAAACCAGACTCTTCTTCTTCACTTTTCCATGAAAAATCCTACAAAATCAGCCATTCTTCTCAATTTCGGCGATGGACAACCGATCAATGCACAATCCAAGTTCATTATAAGTTTTATTAAGTAGTTTTAGGTAGATAGTGTGGATTTTGAAGGATTTGAACGGTTATTTCAGAATTTTTGTGTAGTTTAGGGTTTTTAGAAGTTTTTGGATTTTTATATATGGATTTAGGATTTTTAGAAATGTTTAGATTGTGTTGTTTAGTTTATGTTGATTGTTAGATTGTTAGATAATGAGAATTTGATGATTTGGAATAGATTAGAAATGTATAGGATTTTGGATAAATTTAGCGTTTTTTATATTAGGGTTAGAAATGGATTAGAAATATTTTGAAATTGTTAGGTAAATTTGGCATTTTTTAATATTAAGGGTTTAGGTAAATTTGGTGTCTGATTGAATATTTAGATTAAAATTTAATATTTAAATTATAAGATTTTAAATAAAGTATAAAGTTACATTAAAAATTTAAATTTTAAAATTTAAAGCATAAAATTTAAAGTGTAATATTTAGATTAGAATTATATAATATTAAAAATTAAAGTTTAATGATTTTTAAAAAAAAATTAGGTGTAAGTATACGATTTACTAAATTTAGTATATATTTTATGTTTTTAGATTAAATTCTAAAACCAATATATTATATATTATTAAAATTATATACTTTTACTAATATTAACTAAACATAACCGTAATCTCATAAATTATGGTCAATTTAGAGTATCAGGGTTAGAGGTAGGAGGGTCCTCTTCGGCACCGAGGTATTCATTTACACCTCCGCCGCTTTTCTTTTCTCCTAGCACTCTGGTGCTTGACTCTTAGGAACTACCCCATCAACCACCTCAGCTAGGTCAGGCACCTCAGCCACCTCTGCAGCAACTAACGTTGGAGGAGATTTTGGTCTAACCGGATGTAACTAGTTTCCGGTGTTGGATCCATATAGCCAAGACGGGGACGAAACGACGTGGTTTTCAGTTTCAGACAACGGTATCTCGAAGTGTATCATGAGAATGATGCACAATCTTCTGACCGTCGCGTACCCGCGGTTTGTTGACATGCCGAGAGACAAACGAGAGTTTTGGTTATACTGTTTTGCGGTAAGAATCGTAGGGTTTCATTTTAACAATCTTAACTCAAACATATACTTAAGAACCTTAAATTTTTAAATCATATAGCAAGAATTCAACTGCAACCCTTCCATTACCACTATAGTGAGGAAGGAGTTCACGTCTAGAGCGACCATGATTTACATCAACCATTTGTACTCATGGAAGGAAATGTGGATCAAGGAAGAGAAGAAGCATAGCGAATGCCCGAGTCGCTCCTACACGACTTTGTTGAAACCTGGAGTAAAGAAGGTACTTAATCATTATCCCAGGACAACAGGAAGAACCGACTTAGCGAACATGATTGTAGGGGGATCTCGACTACCAACTCTGGTGCGAAGAGTTTTGTCACCCCGCAGTCTGATCTGGTATAACTTAATATAGAATTTTTTTACTTCAATCACTTTGATATAAAATTAAACTTTTAATTGTTAAATAGAGGCATAAGAGTGGCCACAACCGACACCCATTGATATTATAGAGGATCTCCACACAAACAAGAAGACCAGAGAGATTAAGGACTCGCTTGCTCAAAAGTTGGTCGATGATATTACTCGGTTTTAATGCATAATGGTGGGCATTTATGTATGTTATTCTACATCATTCGGAGTGTTTTCCTTGCATATTTGGTAGATTTTCATGACTCTAGGTGTTCGGGTCGTTTTGGAGCATAAAGGTGCATTTCATAGCAATCAGAAGATTTGACTAAGTGAAGAAAGAAGTGCACGATCGGGCAACTCTTGTGCCCGATCGGGAAACTCTTGTGCCCGATCGGGCATTTGTTTCTGGAAGAATACACATCAATGGACCAATCGTGCAACATGAAGATCGATCGGGTAACTTGTCAAAGTGCCCGATCGGGCAAAGAGAGATCGATCGGGCACTTTACCCGAAAAGAAGAAGAAAATTTCTAAATTTTGCAATAAAGTCCTCAACTTATCCAATTTCCTTATTTTATATTATTTTAATTTTTAAACTATAAATACATTATGTTTTAGGTTTTTAGAACCAAAGATTTATTTTATTTTGGACAGAATTACTGAGGGAGAAGAGATTCAAACCTTTGTATTTGGAGAAAAATTTATGAACCCTTTCTATTATCTTTATTTGTTCTATTCTGTGTTCTTCAATGATATTGATTTTTCTTTGCTTGTCAATGTCTGAGTAATTAACTAGTTAGGTTTTAGCGCTTCCCAGGGAAATCATGTTTTGATTGTTAGATTTATCATAAGAGGATAACAATTGATAGGTTCTTAGTCTATACTTGTTATTAATGCATGAATTAGATTGGCCATCTAGTTTATTGATAGTAGACTAATAAACACAAAGAGATTTGGTTTAGAATTTGGATCTAGTTTAGATGAATAAGTGTCCTTGCTTGCAAGAGTATTGTCTTGAATGCTTGTGAACAATTGAATCTGAACTGTAATGCATGATCAATTATTTAAAAGACGGCGAGAGTTTTTTTATGATAATTTGATCATAGGGTTTAATACTCTGAGAGGAGATTATTTCATCATTGTATTTCATATTGAGAACTATTTTCAAAGAAAATCCGTGCATGATAATTTGACTTTTAAACTTGATTACATGTGGTTTCCCTGATGCCTGATGCTTTTATTTCATAGTTTACAACCGTTTCTAATTTACCGTTTTGATTTCGATCACAATCAATCTTATTATTCTGCTTTAGCTTGATTCAAGATTTAACTAAATCGTGTATTTTCTGGTCTCTGTAGGATTCGACACTGTACTTTACTACATTGATATATTCTCCGCAGTATTAGTTTTAGGAATTAAATTCTACCTATCAGTCGAGACGTCTAAAAAGCATCTCGAAGAGATCTTATTTACTCAGCAGAGACCGGATGATGATGATATCCCCTTGGAGACGCAATACGATATCTTCTCTCAGGTAAGCAATATTTAAATTTAATTACATACTATTGTATATTGTTTATACTAATACTATGTTGTTTTCTGTTTTTTCCGGGCTACGAAGAAGTCAAAGGGCCGCAAGTACGGGTTTGAGAATATGGTTGTCTGTTGATTTCCATGATTGGGATCCCGAGCTGCAAGGAATCCTATCAGAGAAGAGGAGCTGAGGAGGAAGGACGCGGCGTTGGCGGACATGCAGAAAGAAATGGAGGCGATGAAGGCTACACAAGCGGAGCGCGACGCTCAGGTCCTGGCTCAACAATAATTGTTGCAGGCTCAGCGACAACATATGCGGGCTATGATGCAGGCTAAGATGGACTAGTTTATGTCCTTGATGCCCAGACGTTTCGGACAGTAGATACATTTGTCGTTTTATTTTTTATTTATACTTTAGGATTTTATGAATATTTAGAATATTATTTTTATGAAAATTTTCATTTTTTATTTTTATTAATATTTTGAATTTTATTTTTATTAATATTTATAATTTTATTTAAATATATTTAATATATATTAATTATTAATCAATTAATAAATATTTTTTTAAATCCGTCAGTATTCTTTCAATATTAGTGACAGAAAAAATAAGAATTCGTCAGTATTCCGTCCGTAATAGTGAGAAACATAAATATAACACCGTCAGTAAATCCGTCATTAATAAAAATTTGTCAGTATTCCGTCAATATTCTGTCAGTATTAGTGACATGCATAAATATAATGACGGTAATACACTAACGGACTACTTACGGATATATTACCGATGGATATAAACCATCACTAAATCCATCATTATGTTACAATCAGTATTACTAACAGATTTACTAACGGAATTTCATTACCAACCATTTAGAACTGACGGATGAAAATCACCAGTTCACCATCAAAAACTTTTCTTTCTGATAGGATTCTAACAGATATGTTCGTCAGAAAACCCATGTTATTTATAGTGCTAGTAAGATGCAGTCTTCGAGTAAACATGTTTTGTGCGTACTGTGGTGATGTGAAGACAATAAATCTTGCCCTCATTACATACCTACATGTTTATAAATAATGTTGGTCCTTATCAAATGTTCCCTCACCAAGAAAGTGCTTGAATGGAGACACATACGCGGCACGTTTTTAAAGTTACAGTATAAATAACGCATTTAAGTTACCATTCAACGCAATTTAACATTTTTATTGATTGAAACAAAAATCTATTAAAATAATTGGAAGTATTGTAGCGGGTCAATTTGTAGTGCAAAAGAATTAAAAACGGACTTTGTAATTGGACACACCAATTTTGGTGTGGTTCATCTGTTTTGTTTTTACACACATTTTTTTATATATTATACATGTTACATACACTAAAACACATTAATGTTTTTATTTTTGAATAAATATTAATATATATATATATATATGTAAAACTATCAACATTATATCGCACCGCTAATTTTTATTCGCCATTCAAATATTATTACGCACCGCTAATTTTATTATATTCGCAGTTGTCCCGCACCGCTAATTTTTGTTTCGGCATCGCAATTAAATGTACGGTCCCGTTTATTTTTTTGTCCCGTACCGCTTAATTTATTGTTACAATTTGGATCCTAAGAATTTGTTCAAAAATATTAATTATCTATTCTCCCAAAGGAAAGAAAACATGGTGGTTTGAGAGGTTTTCTGATGTTATCCATAATTATTTTGGTACAACTGGAAAATTAGGAACCATATGCTTTTAGGAACATTTATATATCTTAGGAATTGCGATGAAGGAAGGTTTTGTATAATCTTTGTTATGAAATTCAGCCCTGATTCTACCACAATCAACTCCAACCGATCACAAAATAAGAACACAAGCAAAGAAAATACTAAAGCGTAAGAACAATGCACCAAGATTTGTTATCCCAGTTCGGATTCGATTTGAATCCTACGTCTGGGCCGAGATATACTTGGAATCCACTAAACAAGAACACACGAAGCACAAACGTTACAGAACGGATCAATCCCC
>OVBE01015354.1:0-11529 GCA_900406425.1 Iberis pinnata | reverse complement strand
ATTGTCCGACCCGAGCCTTTTCTAAAGATCCGACCCGAGTGGATCTTTACTCCCACAGTCTCTTCCAAATTATCTATTATTCGAACTGCTTTCATGATTCTCATCTCCCTTAGAGGTTCGTTAACTGTTAAAGCGTTATAATATTTGCAATCAAACTCCTCTTCACACTCTTTGGGGATCCCATGAGTTTGGATGAAGAGCAAACTGTTTTCAATCGATTTTTCGTAGCAATGATGTCCAAGTGGAGCTCTTGGTTCTTTTACAAGAAGCTCTGGGTAACAAAAACATGAGAGATATCATGTGAAAAGAGGTACATATTTCTTTTCCAATTTGTCCAGTGACGAGATCTGAAGCCACATATGCCCAATATAGAAGATGATGAAATTGATTTGTAATCTTCCCATTGTTCCATCTACGTTTAGTCATGAACTTTTCTAATCCCTTTATATAAAATTAGATAGACAAGACCGGTTAAGATATTTTAATGAAGGATAGATTAGGTTTTTAGAGTTTATGTCGTTACATGTTTTTCTATCTCCCAAACGAGCATAGCAAGAAAACCATTGTCATGTAAGACAAATGAACCATCTCGAGGACCTGCTTACGAAGAGTCGATACATCCACAAGGGACCCAACACGCTGCTCATTTAGGTAACAGAATGCCAAATGCTCTAGGAAATTTTTACAATCTAATGGAAGGTCCTTAAGTCCATCAGGCCTCGCAACATAGTTTATTTTCGTTATATATATACAAGTATGATGATAAAAAAATACCAATAAGAAACTATCATTTTCCATGATATCTCTTTTCGAAATCCTTGTAAATCTCGTTTGATGGCGTGTTGCTAGTAAATTTGTATCGACATAGACTCTTTATTACATCTACTGGTGCATTTGTATCAAACAAAAACATACAAGTCAGCAAAAAATACTTGGCCAAACAACTATATTCTTGGTTATTAAAAACCCTTGCTTGCAAATTGGTGGAACATGTATAGTATGCTCTCAAGTATGTGAGCTTCTTCATTCTCTTAGACTCTGCATGCAAGTATTCCTAAGGGAAAAATTATTTAAGTTAAGAAATTACATAATCATATGTATAAGAAGATTGATACCTTTACAACTTTAACTGCCCATCGAATCATATCAGGTGCTTCCTTAGCTGTTAAGTGAGGTGAATTCTCAGCAAGAAATTATATGCTTTCAGAGACTTCTTGGAAAATTTCATGTGTTGAGTAGAAGGACTAAACTCTGCTATAGATCGGTTGCAATCTCCTTTCCTACAAACAAGAGCATAACGGTCAGGAAGAGATACACAATCAATTATGAAACATAAAAAAGGAGATTACTCACATTTTATATTAGAAGAGAGTTGACTCAACATGAATAGAATAAAACAAGAGTTCCTTATCTATAGCATTTTTTACAGCAGTAAGATCAACCTACATAGACAATAAAACAATCAAATTTGTTTAGTTTCTCTAAGGAATTCACAAAGACAAAAGTGATTCATGGTTCACCTTATATGACTCGAAAGCTTTTTTGTCTTCATCATTTGAACTAATCTCTGCCAAACATCGAAAGGCATTTCCTTTCCTACAAAACCAAGAATATAAACAATGATAAGTTCTCAAATAACACAAACACATATTTTAACAAATTCTAGTCTTACTTTATTATTTAAAATGACAATAAAAAGTGTAAATAAATAATGAATAATTATCTTTGACTAAGTAACCACTATCTAATTTCTTTTAAAGTCCAAAAGTCTGCTATGAGATATGGACACTTTCTGGTTCAGAATTCTGAACACACTTTTAAGTATAACTTGTCTAGTTTCTATTTTGCTTCTCCTTGTTGTTGCCCTAGGTTGTGGTCTAACAAGTAAAATTTCTTGTGAATTTGCATTGTTCTCCTACTTGGAGATGACAAACTGAGATAAGGAGAAAACATTTGTATCCTCAGGTTGAACCTTAACAGATGCAAGACATATGCAACGAGAGTTTAGCATGTTAAGGTTTATGCCTTGCGCCTCTCTGTGTAGGTCCCATACAGCTCCTTCTCAGTTGAAACATTATGCTAACATCATGTTTTTGTAGTTGTCTGAACAAAATCATTAGAAAACAGTTTTTCTTGATCAAGGTTCTTACTGATGTACTTGAAACAATGGAGCAGGATATGATCTAATCCCAGGAACTGTCACTCCCTTGATCAACATCCATTTGAAGTAGACACCATCAAAATTTAGCTTCCTCTTGCATGTACAATCAGTTGATCAAAACCTGAGAACTTGTTGATTTTCTTCTACTTCTTGGACTTGTTCATCTTGCAGATCAGTTTCAGATATTTTGGCTAAAAAATTGTGATCTCAACATTTCACAAAACATCATAGACATCATATCTTGTGCCATTGAACTCTCGTTGTCACCTTTTTATTTGAACGTGTATCTCAATCCTTAGGAAATGATTCTTCTTCTGAACTTGAAAATCAAGTTCACTAATACAACTTCATCACCATATATTTTCTTATCACTAGTATTCATTCAAACGAAGAAACTTAATGACATAAGAGAATGAGAACATTAGCGAGTGAGAAGAGAAGATAGTAAGAACAATGGTCAAATTCTCTCGCCCCTTTTCGTTTGATTTTTTTTTTTTTTCCAAAATCCCATGTTTATTATGAAATATGACTCTAATTCAAGAACATAATATGAATTAAGAATTTAGATTAGAGAACATGTATAAACTTCTCTAGATTTTTTAGAAAGATTTAAAACTAAGAACTCTTTTATATTTAGTAAGAAATTTTGGAGAAAAAATAGAGATAAAAGAAAGTTTTTTGGTTCTTATTAATGTTGTTGATGATGACCTTTATATTGAGGTAAGATCTCTATTTATACTATACAACATGAACTATGCTCATGACACATGGACAAAAATGTGTGTAAAAAAAAAGAGAAAGACTAGTGTCTAAAGTAGTATAAACATGACACATAAAATGCTAGGTGTTTACTTATTAACTAGTTAGGTGTCATGTAGTGAAGAATAATCACTTTCTCAAATATTTTTTTAAAACTTCCTCTTGAGTATTCATCATCAATGATGTCTTGTGTACTGCCTCATTAAAAACCTTGTTGTGTTCGCCGAGATAAAAATCATGCTAAGGAAAATAAAGAGTGCAGTGACACTATCTCCTTTGAATAGACGAGTCTTGATCTCTTTGTAAGTATAATCAATATCTCCTTTTGAAGTATTTTGGATTGCCTCATTAAAAACCTCAGCATGGAAAACCTCATCAGGGTAAAAACAATATTTCAGAAAATAGTACATTAATTCAGTATCCATCTTAAATTGATAGACTTTTAATGTTTCGATATTTCTGTTAGCATGCAAGTTAACGGTGTCATATACTGCCTCATTAAAAATCTTGTCAAGGAAAAACCTCGCTTGGGTAAAAAGCATTTGATAAGGAAAAGAGTGCAGTATAGCCATCATCTTTAGAAAGATGAATTATAAATTTTTCGTCTGGATCATTCTCTTTATTTTCTTTGATATAAATGACACATGAAGGAAGACTTTGTACAATTAGAGACCTTCATCATTTGGAGTATAACAATATCTCCTAGACGTTATACTTTGTATATTCTTTACTACATCGTTAGAAAAACTTTTTTATGGAAAAATCAGTAGGAAAAAAACCATGAGGAACGGACAAGAGTGTAGCTACCCATGTCATTATTTCCCCTGAAATATGATCCAATAATATATCTTTTTATAGATGCATCCTTGTATCATCCTTATATCTTGGAATACTGGACTTTTGGTGCAGAAAAACTTCACTGTAGATGCTTAAATATTTCAAAGTAAAACAATTCCAAATAGAGGAGCTAAACTCAGAACTTGATTATTTGGAGCATGAAATCATGAAAATCGTACTTTGTGATGTCAATAGAGACACAAACATGACCATCTTCAGGATGTGTCAATCATTATGCCATGTGACCATCTAAAATACGCGTCTATCTAATAAATGTGCCAACCAATAGGGCATGTGGCAACCTAGTAGATGCGTCCACTATTATGCCAAGTGACTATCTAAGAGATGTGTTCATCTATAGATGCGTCAAACACTACCATAAAATATAAAATGATCAAGCATTATAGATGAGTACTTCATCACACTCTATTATTGTTAAGAATGATATCACCTTGTTTCCACACAAAAATTATCTTATTTATAAGAACTCTTCAGGAGTCATCATACATTAAAACAAGGAAAATTTCAATGGATAACACCTAAACTTCCTATAATTAAGTGTATGACATCTAGTGGTAGCTTAACTCTCTCTCCCACAACATTATACACTATATGTAATATTTCCCCTTGCACTCTCTCACTCTCGGTCACTCTCTCTTTCTCACTCTCGGTCACTCGCCAATGTTTTTTCCACCATTTTCTTCAATATACAAACTAACTACTTTAGGTATACGGACTACTGCAAGATATATTTTGGGTTTAAGGTTTATATCTTGAGTTTAGGGTTTATATCTTGGGTTTATAGTTTATATTTTGGGATTAGAGTTTATATTTTGGGTTTAGGGTTTATATTTTGGGTTTAAGGTTTATGATTTATATTTAGGGTTTATATTTTAGGTTTAGGGTTTATATTTTGGGTTTAGAGTTTATATTTTGGGTTTAGGGTTTATATTTTGGGTTTAGTGTCTATATTTTTTGTTTAGTGTTTAGGGTTTATATTTTTGGTTTATGATTTATATTTTGGGTTTAGGGTTTATATTTTGGGTTTAGGGTCTATATTTTTTGTTTAGTGTTTAGGGTTTATATTTGGTTTAGGATTTATATTTTGGGGTTCATTATTTATTTTTCTGTTTAGGGTTTTCATTTTTGGTTTAGGGTTTAGATTTTTGGTTTAGGGTTTAGATTTTAGAGTTTATGTCACTATTCACTATTTCATAAAATATAAGTCCATTTTGATTAATTTTAATCATGTTAGATGTAGAAAAATATGTCTTTTTAGATAACTTTTGTGATTTTATTTAGGGGTTTTGGGTTTACATTTAGGGGTTTTGGTTTTATATTTTAGAATTTTGAGTTTATATTTTTGGGTTTTGTGTATGTATTTTGGGGTTTTGTAAAACATATGTCTGTTTTAAATAATTTTAATCATAAAAGATGTAGAAAAAATATGTGTTTTTTGATAAGATTTTGGAATTTAATTATTTTAATTATCTACCTTAGAGAGAGAGAGAGAGAGAGAGAGAGAGAGAGAGAGAATGGATAAAAAAGAGATAGGAAAAATATATTGTTGCTCAATATTCTAATTATATGCATGTATGTCATATTCTTAATTTATAACCTACTTTGTATATCCACTTAATTCACCCTTAAAACAATTCAACTCTAGTTCTCCGGAACATAATTATTCTACAATTTATCCTTCAAGGATATTCTCCAAAATACTGAAGCGCAACTCAAGTCATATCATTCATTGTATATATTTTGGATAGCTAGTCTGAATACTTCTCGTTCTTCAAACCATATTATTATTGAGTTGATTGCCGCTTTCAACTTTCTAGCAATTGTTTTCTTTTTTACACTCAACCATTGTGGTAGATTCTTGATACTCTTTTATATTAATTTCATCGCGCATTATAACATTCTTATTGTCGGCATTTATTTGTCTTTGGTTCCACTCTATTTTTATAGTGATATGATTTCTCGAGATATATTTATTATTCTTATACTCACTGATCTCATCCAGATACCTGATTTTATTATAAAACATTTCATCATCTCTTCAGGAGATCAATCCTCATTTTATTCAATTATGCTTACTCCTTTTATTTTTGAGGATTTTAATATTTGAAGCCAAAGTAGTCTATCACGTCTTATACGTGCAATAGATTTGATATTGTCCTTCATGAACACATATCCTTATTGAAGTATCCAACTGAGATATGATATGTCATTTTAATATAACTTTGGGGTCATAATGAGGATCTAAAAACTTCATCCATTAGCTTTTCATTTTCTTTATGAATGCTTTTAATATTTGATTTGCAACATATTTATAATAGTGATCCTTTGATCTTGTGAACTTCAGTTCACATCATTTTATTTAATAATTTCAAACTATTCACTTTTTCTTTGAAGGAAATATCCCCATCAAAGTGCAAATCTCTTATTGAGCTCATCTTCGTGATGACTCTTTTAGATCCTCTTTAGAATCTTAATTTCAAGTGTGGTGGAGCATTTACCACACACATATCCAAACGAGACTACTTTTATTCTCCAATCATTATTTGTATAATTAATAGAAATCTCATAATTTTATGTGTTACATTTGTCTGCAGGACATTTCTCTTTTTCTGGTTCTCCTGGAACATTTTCATATATGTCTTCGGGACATTTTTTATCATTTTATTCTTCTTGAAAATTTTCATTTATTTTTCATCCTTTCTTTTTCTTTCGAGGATTTTTATCCTTAGATTAGATAGGTCTACCCTTTTTCAATTGAACCTTAGGTTCATTTATTTTTCTTATATCTCGTTGAATTTATAATTATCTCGATACATGAATCAATTAGAT
Source organism: Iberis pinnata (assembly GCA_900406425.1). Taxonomy (NCBI): domain Eukaryota; kingdom Viridiplantae; phylum Streptophyta; class Magnoliopsida; order Brassicales; family Brassicaceae; genus Iberis; species Iberis pinnata. The sequence continues at coordinate 4,922 of OVBE01015354.1, read as the reverse complement.
GATAAAAATAATTTTCATAATTTGTTTCATGAATCCCTTGGATTTTCTTATACTAGGCTCATTTGTTATATTTATTCTTAATATAATATTATTTAATTCTCTCTCTCGAGATAATGAAACTTCAGGTTTATCCATCTCGAGTTCAACATTATCATAAAATCAATAACATATCCTTCATGGATCACATATCTAGTTTTTTATGGATATTTTTGTTAATATGATGGGTATTTTCCTCTATATATTGAACCGACTCTCAACTTTTAATCGGTTATATGTGGGAATTTTATTAAAGAAATCAAACCACCATTTTCTATGAGCTTTATAATAATAGTGGTGACTCATCCACGACTATTTTTTACGATGGGTTTATTCTTTTGAAACATATATATCGGAAAACTTATGGTTTTTACTATAATATTCTATGCATTATACTATGCTTTAAACTTAGTAATCTTCTAATTTACTCGTAAAAATCAAGTTTATTATCATATATTTCGCCATCATTTTTATGTTATAGTCATGACTTTGTTGAGCGTTTAAACCATTTATCTATTTAAGAGTGATCAACTAGATCTGAAACATTTTAGTTCTATATAAACCTCTAGCTCTTCAAGAGCTCTTATTTATTATTATTTTTATTTTACTATCTAGTGATATGTGTTTTATCAACTCTCCAATGATATATATATATATATATATATATATTTATTTATTTCATTTCATATGATATTTAAATGCATAATTTAAAATAAAATTTAAATGAATTTAAAATAAAATTTAAATGAATTTAAATTAGAACTTACAATTTTGTTTACCTTTCGAATGTGAATTGAACAGATTGAATTATCTTCGGAATACAGATTTGAACGGATCCAAGGGTTGAACGGATCTAGAGCTTTTATACTTTGAAATATGGATTTGAACGAGCCAAATGTATAGAATGATCGTGCTGATAATAATATGACTCTAATCCAAGAACATAATATGAATTAAGCCTTTATATTAGAATACATGTATAAAATTCTTTAGAATTTTTATAAAGGTTAAAAGTAAGGACTCTTTTATATTTAGTAAGAAATTTTGGAGAAAAACTAGAGAGAAAGGAAAGCTTTTTTGTTCTTATTAACGTTGTTGTTGATGATATTTACATTGAAGTAAGACCTCTATTTATACTACATAACATGAATTATGTTGATGATACATAGACAAAAATATGTCAAGCAAAGGAGAAAGACTAATGTCCAAAGTAGTATAAACATGACACATAAAATGACTAATCACTTTCTCAAATATTTTCTTAACATTGTTATGTTTTTGTTCTTTATTTCATTTTTTTATTTCAAACCTGTTAAAATTACCATTTTATCTCGTCTCAAATTTGATATTTTCATCTTAGGTGTGTGACATTTACATTTTTTTGTCAACGTGTTTTACTTCTGTTTTTTGTCAAAACATGTTAAACTGATTTTTTTAATAGATAGTTGATTTTTTTATTAAAAATATATATCATTTGTATGTCAACAAAAACTTATACCATTAATTTAATAAACCCAAATCAAACTGAAAAAGAATATTTAGTTCCAAATCCGAACTGAATTATGAATTTATTCGAATGATTATCAAAATCAATTATCTGAATAATCAAAACAGAACCAAACCAAAATCTTAGAAACTAAAGTGGACTACCTGAATTAAACGAACTTTAATATATCATAATTTTATTAAAGATATAAATAACAGAATTACATATATTTAAATTACACATTCATCGTTTACTATTATAATTAATTATGTTGTTGATATGTATTTGTTGGTGTATTTTATGTTGTTGATGTATGAAATTTTGTATTTGATCTTGATTTAATATATATGGATAAGATGGTGGAAAAAAATTACACATTATTAGTTGAAAATTTTTTTAATTTTATATTTAATTACCCAAAATTTGAAGAAACCGTACCAAACCAAAATAAATACTCAAATGCTCAGGCATATGCATTACACAAACTTAAGAAAATTTTTAATTTTTAATTAATTTATTTGTAAATTTTAATGATTAATAGAAAATGTTTAAAAAATATTTTTTTTTTAAATATATAATATATAATTTTGAAAATGATCAAAAATTTATTAAAATATATATATATATATATATATAATTTATGTTATTTTAACTATTCTATTAATTTTATCTACCAAATGTAATTCTTTTATGGGAAAAAGTTCAACATTTCTTATTTTTGTTACCATTCAAAAAAAATTTTGCATCGCTTATTTTTTACGAACCTCACTTGTCCTCTTTTCTGTAAAAATTGCAATTTTACCACACCGCTCCGCTCAATTTTTTTACCCTCACCGCTTGATCCGCTGTTACTTTTCGAAGCCAAAGAGACAACTATCTTGTCTTTAATCGATTTTTAAATGATTTATGGGCCCTAATAAATCCAAATTGGTCCACACATACAAAAAAATAATATTGCATAACCCATTTAATAAATTATAGTATAATTTAGGTTCTATTCTTCTATAAATATTTAAGTTTAAACCAAACCAAAAATTGTCATATCCGTTTAATTTAGATATGTGACAAAAGATGTGATATTTTAGTCAACATGAACTCAACTATCCCATATGAAATTCAAACCAAATTATGAATGACTTGAAGCTAGGTAGACATATATTGGTCCAATAACTAGTTCAAACCAAATTTATAGAACTATAACTAACCAAAATTCAATAAACTCTAAAAATTCAATAAGAAGACAAACTTTAGGTGTAAGGCCTTGATTGACAAAGCATTTAGAAACATTTATCATCCAATCAAGTTTGGGTAAGAAAGCATTTAAGAGAGCATTTAAAAAATGCAAATACATGAAGCTTTACAATATTTACAAAATAATAATAAAGTCATAAAATTAATTTATTTTGATGATTAATCAAAAAATATTTATATTAATCTAAATTTAAAATTAGTATAAATTTTATTATGATATAAGAAAATTTTATTTTATAAATTTTTAAAATTTAAAGATATTTCAATTATTAATATAATAATAATTTTATTAATTATTTAAAAATAAAAAGTTAATTCTGTAAAAAAAATATTATATTAGTTTTATATAAAAATTTAAATAAAAATTAGTTATATATATTAATTTTAAACTTAATATTCTTTATTAATTATTTATCACTTAAGAATTATGATATAATAATTTAAATATAGAAAAAACTTATAACATTAAATTATTTAATATATTGGTTATATATACTATTTTAAAATAAATATTTTTAATAGTTTGACAAAATGTGAGGAAACAGTTTTAATAGTTTGGGCTTTTAACTGTTTAATGAATACTAGTGATGAGAAAATATATGGTGATGAAATTGGGTTAGTGAACTTGATTTTCAAGTTCAGAAGAAGAATCAATTCCTAAGGATTGATATATAAATTTTGAGAGAAGAGGAAGGATTTTAGGCTGTTATTAGGTGAAAAATTTCCGTTGAGGTTCAGAAAGAAGAAGAGATAGATCAGTGAATCGTATATATGTTCTTATCGAATTCAGACCAAGGATGCGTTTGATCAAATGTTGTATCAAAGGACAAGGGATGGAATAATCTCTTTCTATATACTCAAGAGAAATTAATATTTCTCAAGAGAAAGTGAAGACATCTCCGAACCGAATTACGAAATTATTCGAATAAATATTAAAATCTATTATCCAAATAACAGAATACAATACGAATTAAACCAAAATTTAGAAAGTTTGACCTAACTACACAAACTTTACAAAAATAAATAATATGTTTATTATATATATAAATAATAAAATTACATATATTTAAATTACACGGCGATATTAGTTAAAAAATAAACATTATCCCACAAGACTAATTTTATTATAACCAAAGTTGTCCTAGACCACACATTTTTTTCCCGCACCACACATAATCGTACCGTCCCGTTTATTTTTCTATCCCGCACCGCGTAATTTGTTATTACCATTTGGACTCATAATATTCGCCTACTATATATTGTATATATTGTATATTTTAATATATTTGTGTTTTTCTAGTTATAGTAACATTATGCCCGCCATTCATGGCAAGAAATCCTTAAATCGTTTGTCTCTCTTCTCTTCTTACTCTCACTATCTTCAGTCATTAATTTTCTTCTTAGCCATGGGGGAGGAGATAAACAAGAAGGTCCGTTGGAAAATTTCTCTAACCTAACGCGAAGTTTTGATGGTAAATTCATAAAATTTATGAAATTTACTTATATTGTTAAAGTTCAAGTCTAGATGATTAATTTTTTTATTTTACAGATTTATGATTTGAGTGTGTTGGTTATTGTATAAATGTCTAAATGTGTGAAGTAAGTTGGAAGAGAAACGTAACAATGGATGTGTATAAGAGACTGATAGAGTTAAAAGAAGCTTTACAAAATGGTGAAGAGTACAAAGAAGATTTTAAAGATGAGATTGCTGGAATTACAAGGACATATTGTCTATCATTAATGAAAATCTTATTCGATAAGGTCAAATGTCATCATCTACAACAAAATGTGAGTATTGTGTTGTTTCACTGTTGTAAGGATTTTAATTGTTTAATGAATACTAGTGATGAGAACATATATAATGATGAAATTGGATTAGTGTTGAATCAAGACTTAACAAATATGTTTAGGTCTTAGATTATGTGGGTAAAAGCTTAGAAGAATTTCCTCCCTCTTTAAGGGGTGATTACATGAGCATTTANCTCTTTAAGGGGTGATTACATGAGTATTTATAAGGAGAATACAAGCTTAAAATCCTAATTGCATGAATCAAACCTAATGGGCCACGAGCTGGACGGCCAGCTCGCCAAGACGGCCCATCTTGCTCTCATCTTCCTGGGCCCCCTTTCTCCTCGTCACGTCGGCGTCC
>OVBE01015353.1:0-11529 GCA_900406425.1 Iberis pinnata | reverse complement strand
TATATATATATATATATATATATATATGGCCTTATAAATCCCTTGGCCAGATACTTACCAATTTGTAATTTCTTGTTTCTCAAAGGGAGAAGTTGAGTTCAGGAGTATTCTATACATCCCTGGGATGGGTCCTCTTAACAATGAGGATGTTACAAACCCGAAAACAAAGAACATTCGTCTCCATGTGAAGCGTGTGTTTATCTCTGATGACTTCGATGGAGAGCTGTTCCCGAGATACTTGAGCTTTGTGAAGGGTGTGGTGGACTCAAACGATCTTCCTCTTAACGTTTCACGTGAAATTCTCCAAGAAAGCAGAATCGTAAGGATCATGAGAAAGAGGCTTATTAGGAAAACTTTCGACATGATTCAAGAAATATCTGAAAGCGAAAACAAAGAGGTCAGTCAGTATCTCATTAACTAAGTTTGTTCTCTTAAAAAACAGAGTGCTCGAGATATTTATGTTGGTATATATGATTCCAGGATTACAAGAAATTCTGGGAGAACTTTGGTAGATTTCTTAAATTGGGTTGTATTGAAGACACTGGTAACCACAAGCGTATTACACCGTTGCTTAGATTCTATAGTTCCAAGAATGAAGAGGAATTGACGAGTTTGGATGAATATATCGAGAACATGGGTGAGAATCAAAAGGCAATATACTACCTTGCGACAGATAGTCTAAAAAGTGCCAAGTCTGCTCCTTTCTTGGAGAAACTAATTCAGAAAGATATTGAGGTATATGATTCAAATTTAGTTTTACAATCTTAAATTGGTCTTGGTCCTTAACTCTGGTTTGATTTTCTGCCTTTCCTTTTGAGATAGGTCCTATACTTGGTTGAACCAATTGATGAAGTTGCAATTCAAAATTTACAAACCTATAAAGAAAAGAAATTTGTTGATATCAGCAAAGAAGATTTAGAACTCGGTAAGTATTGTTTAGCGAATTCTGCGTAACCAGTGTGAATACTTTCTTTCTAACAAATTGTGGTGCCGATTTTTTGCAGGTGATGAAGATGAAGTAAAGGAAAGGGAAGCTAAACAAGAATTTAATCTTCTTTGTGATTGGATAAAGCAACAGCTAGGCGAAAAAGTTGCGAAAGTCCAAGTCTCAAACCGTTTGAGCTCTTCTCCTTGTGTGCTTGTCTCAGGCAAATTCGGGTGGTCGGCTAATATGGAAAGGTTAGTACTACTTAACTTGTAGGGGTGGGCATCCAGTTTTTTTTGGTTCAGTTTATACAATTTTCAATTTTGCAGGTAATTTTTTTTTGCCGTGTTGAACCGAATATAATTTTGGTTCAGTTAAATTTTGGTTTAATTTTCAGTTAATTTTAGCAAATTTTATCGGTTCGGTTAATGTAAATATAAAATAGAATTGTTATCGAACCGAAAACCGAACTAAACAAAATAATTCAGCAAATTGAATTAACCGAACTAAATTTGGTTCGGTTAAAATGCCCACCCATATTCTTTAGCATTTAAAATATAAAAAGCTTGTTAAACCAGAAATCGACATCGTGAAACGTGTTTTTTTAATGGTGAAAGGTTAATGAAGGCACAAGCTCTTGGAGATACTTCAAGTTTGGAGTTTATGAGAGGTAGAAGAATTCTAGAGATTAATCCAGATCATCCTATCATCAAAGACTTGAATGTAAGTGTGTGTGCCATTTTCTGTCAGAAATAGAGATATTGAGAAAAGACTTTTGATTAATGTTGGATTGTTTTGTTGTGTGTGAAGGCTGCTTGTAAGAATGCACCAGAGAGTAGTGAGGCGACAAGAGTAGTTGATCTTTTATATGACACTGCTATAATCTCTAGTGGATTCACTGTAAGAAATCTAAAACCTCTCTTATAGCTTTCTTGTTTATCAGTATAAAGTACTAACCTTTTTGCTCACAGCCTGATAGCCCGGCTGAGCTAGGGAATAAGATATATGAGATGATGGCAATGGCGGTTGGAGGAAGATGGGGCCGAGTTGAAGAAGAAGAAGAAGAAAGCAGCTTGAATGTGAATGAAGAAGAAGATAAAAATGGAGAATCAGAAGTAATTGAGCCTTCTGAAGTTAGAGCCGAGAGTGATCCTTGGCAAGATTAATCCTTTTTTTCTTTCTGAGTGAATTTTGACACAAAAATGCCTTTTATTTTGATTAGGATTCGTGCCTTTGTGTTTCGACTATACGAGTTCAATTGGTTATTTATGGTTGGACAAGAATCAATCTTATAATATTTTCTAGGCTTTTTAGAGTTTGGTGTGGAGAGTGTGAATCAATCAATCTTGTGTACTTCAATCATTTATCAAAATTTAGGGCATTTTCATTTGACCATAGCGACATATTTTTGTTTGTTTGTCTGTAGTTACGACCAGTGATTAGCAATTAAAATTAGTGATATATCGTTGTTTGTTTGTCAGTCATTCGCTGCGTCTAGCGACAGGAACCAGCAACTCAAACTAGCGACAACGATAATGATTTTTTGGTTCTAGTTTTTTCAACAATTGGTTGTTTCGGTCGCTGCAACCAATCGTTGCGACAGCCAAATGAACAACGACTGATCGCAGCGACCGACACCTATTTATACAATAAAATAAATAATTAAATTAAATAAAAAATCATAATAAATTAGAATAAATTTCAAAAAATAAAAATAAATTTCTATAGATCAATTAAAATAGTTAAAAAATCTTGAAATATTAAACTAAATTAGTAAAATAAATTAAATTTTAAAAATTTAAGTAAGTAAAAAACTTAACTAATTTCAAATATTAAAATAAAGTATACAAATAGCTAAAATAAAAATAAATTAATATATAGTATATTAAATTATATTTTTATTATAAATTTTAATTTCTTAAAAAATATAGCAAGATTCGCAACAACAATCAAACGAACAACATAAAAAATGTTTTCACATTTTTTGCGAGAAAACGCGTTTTCGCGTTTTTTGCGGGAAAATAAGTTTTTAGTTTTTTCTGTTTTTTTTTGCGAAAAACGCGTTTCCGCTTTGCTGGCGACATGTCGTAGTAGATCTGGGCATATTTAACCGAAACCGAAAATGCAGTTTTAAGTTTTTATTTTGATTCTACTTTTTTCAGATTTTTTTGGGTTTTCCGGTTTTTACGATAACAAATGGGTTTTCATAAACTTCTGAAAACCGAACCGAACCCGAATATTTTCAAACTGGACCGATCCGATTAGACTAAATACCCGAACGATTTTTATATTTTCCAATCAGAAAAACCGAAAACCGTTTAAACAGATACAAAACCAAACCAAAATTTGAATGCCCAAAAACTAGTCGTAGCGACAGCCAAACGAACAACACAACGACAGGTCGCTGCGACAGTCTGTCACTGTTTCAACGATTGCGAAACGAACAACATAAGGTGTTGCTGGTCGTTGTCGCTATCGCAGCGACTGCTAAACGAACAACAGAAAATGTCATTGATTGCTATAATTTTTGTTAGCGATAGATAAAAGAACAAGACCTTATTCGCCATAATAACCAAAAAATTCCTTATCATTGCCCATAGTTTCCAGTGCCTAAGGTGGAAATTTCAATCAATGCATGGTCACTTGGAAGTATTATGGATCTTTGATAGAATTTTTTTTCTTCTTCTTTTTCTTTCTCAAAATCATTACAATAACACATATACATGTTTGTTTTAGAAAAATTTTCGAAAATACTACAAAAAGTAGATATATTCCAAACAAAATCATAAATTATATTTAGTGAACTCAAACAAAAAGTTTAAATTAATATTAAAATTCACTTTTTATTTTTGTAATATTTTTTTTTTTTTGAAAATTTTGAGAATTTGTGATATTTTAGAATTTGAAGATTTGTTAGTGGCTTTCTTTGTATTATGATTTGAAATTGTTTGTTTAGGACAGGAGAGGGAGACATGGGACAGACAGCACCAATTATTTTCACTCTTGAAAATGTATGGGTACCGATGAAATTTGGACTACAAATAACGATATTATTGTAAATATTCGAACGCGATGAAATATCATGTGAGGTTCGCTTCTCACTCTAGAACAAAAATCAAACTGACAGCTTCTGGAGGCGAATGAAGCACTATGGAAATAAAATTCCAAAACAATAAATTTTGAAGCATTTCGGATACACGGTTTGTTTTATTACTTTTTTTTTGTCAAACCAGAAACTTTCATTACTAAATAGAAGAGTTTACACTCCTTTAAATGAGTAAATGATTACACATAAAGACATAAACTTAGCTAAAACACTCGCTAACCAAATGGTAAAAGTGCTAACAAAAAACATAAAAGATAGAACCAAGAGATGAAGGCACTGAATCATCTTGAAGTAACCTTCAACACTCATTGGTAATGCGTCCCAAACAAAGGGAAAGGAAGACTTTAGTGTAATAACATACACTTGTGTCGAAGATGTTCTCTTCTACAACCGAGAGAAAATACAAGTCCAAGTCCACAAACTTTGCAGCGAGCATCACATGCACGACATGACTAGGAAACTGACTTCTTTTGGCAAAGAGGATAGGCGGATCGTGGATCACCTGCACGATAGACACTACATCTACAATAAAGTAGATATCATAGCTAGTAAATGAGTCTAAGCTCCTAGCGTTAAAATAGACTAGACCAAAGCTAGTAGAAACCTCAATACAAGGTAAAGTCGAATATCAAAGGAACCCGAAGAGACTAGATCAAAGCTAGTAGAGACCTCAATACAAGGTAAAATCAGGATATCAAAAATACCGGAAGAAACTATATCAAAACTAGTGAAAACCTCAATACAAGGTAAAAGCAAAATAACAAAGGAATCCGCAAAAACTCCAAATTCATTCCTAAAAGAGCTATCCCACTTGAAATTTCTTATGCAATCCATACAGTTAGACCATTTAACTCTCTTCAAACTACACAATCTTATAGCCACCAAACTTAAAATTGCTTTAAGAGAGATGTTTAAAGAAAGATAGTTAGGAAAAGACTTCATTACCTTGAAGAACATACCTGACATGAGCAAGGTTAAGACGCAAAGTCCACATCTAGAAATTGGTAAAACTGTACCAGATTTGAAAATCGAGCGTAGAGGAAAGAAACCAGCCATGGAAGCAAAATCAACACTCGAACCTGAGTGAGAGAGAGGTGAAAGTGAAGAAATACCAGCTGCTCTAAACATAGGGCATGAGAGCGCCAAACAGAAAGCCTGGGCCATGAGGAGTTGAAGCAAATCCACAAGAAAGTGGACACTCTGTATGTGGGTGAGCTTCGTCAAGGAGAAGGCTACAAGCTCCAAATCCCATTTACAGATCTCTGACAGAAACAGATGTTGGCCATGTCGGCCTAGATCTCCAAGTACAGAGATAACAACGGTGAGACATGGATAAAGAGACGCGGCTTGAAGGTGAGAACATCGGTTGAAGCTAGAGAAATCTTCTGTAAACGACCCTTCGTTTAATCCAGACTCGGAGAAGCGCAAATAAGACTCTAAGAGCAACGAAGACGAGATACATACAAGGGGAAGGAGGAGGTGCTTCTGGGAGCCACCGCGTGCGAAGTCGAGACCACTAGGGATAAAGGTGGAGAGATGAGAAAAGGAGGACAAAGCAACAGAGAAACGAACGAACGAGACAAAATCTTCAACAGGAGAACGTGCGGTAGAACGGAGGAGGCGACGCCGACGGCAAGCGCCGCCGCCGGCGTCGAACAGCTTCATCTTTGATGCGCCTCGGGGTTGTGCCTGGGAGCTTGACGGCTAAACCTGGGCTTCAAATTGTAACTTTTCTTTATTTTTCAATTTTTGTTACGAAAACCAATTTAAGAAACATAAAAATTGTTTTTACTTTCTAAACTGACTAGTTTCCATCCTTTTTTTTAATCTATGATCTGTAGAATCAAATGGGAAAAAAGGTCGATTAGTGCTTGTACATCTTTAATGATCACTTTTTCATGCGTTCTTTTTTTGGGCTTACTAAACGATGCCTTAATTGTCTAAATTTTAAAATTTGATTCTTATATTTCAAAAAATTACTTTTAAGTGCTCATTACCGACAAGCTGTCAGGTAAACAGTAATTGTTGCTGATGTATCACGTTGTAATGCTGAATCATCTTTAAAATAATTTTTTTAAAAACAATTTTTTATAAAAAAATGACATTAAAACATAATTCCCAACTAACAAAAAAATAAAATAAAAAATTCCCTAACTTTCTTTTTCACACCACACGTTGTTCTCTCTCTTTTCTCCTCTTCTTTATCTCTCTTTTTTCTTTCAATCTTCATCTATCCTCTTCTTTTTTTTTTTTAATAATATTTATTTTATTAATATATAAGAACCAGAATTAACCCAAAAGATACAAAATCAGCCCAAAACCTAAACAAGCCCACAATTCCCTAAAACCCAACAATCTCAGAATGGGCTTTAGAGGCTCACATGGCCCGCTTCCAGGAAACCCAAAAGCCCAAACAGAATAAGAAAACCCTAGACTACAGACGGCGCCGTTGAGGCTGTGGACCTCACCGCACGGTGGCGATGATCCGACGCTGGAGATCTGAGACGAAGCTGCCACTACCGCACACGAAGTCCTGGATGAAGAAAAAAAGGAGGAGATAGGGTGATTTTCGAACGCCACAACCGGAGACAGAAGGCGGAGCTAGGTTTCCGGCAACAAAGAAAACGGGTTTCCACGCCTTTAGGTTCTGCGGCGGCGCGATTTCCGGCAGACCTGTTCCCGCGATCTACCGAGCACTCGAGACACCCTTCGCCGTCCGGAGAACAAACCCTTGCTGCCTTGAGGTCTCCGCTTCAACACCGAGCTGTCCTCCACGCTTCGCCGCCGCACGCAAACTGGCCGGTGAGCGATGCCGAGAAGCTGCTATAAGACCCCACCCGAGACGCCGTGAGACTGTTAGGAAGAAGGGAAATCAGAGGATTGTGGAGGCTAGAGAAATAATGCACTTTGGGGGACTCGCTGGAGCTGGCTCTCACCGGCGAGCCCGAGACTAGACAGGGAATTGTGGCTCGAACTAAGAAAGGAACTCTCCGCCCTTCTTCACGCTCCAGGTCCCAATCTCATAGTAGATCTGAAATGGGAGATTCGAGAGAGAAGGTTAGAGAGAGAAAGAAAAGCACCAAAGGACCCCATCTATCCTCTTCTTCCTCTCTGTTAAAATTAATTTATTATTAATTGGTCACACTTTGATTAAAAAAAAATTGCCACACTTACGATTGGTGAGAAATCCATGAGATCATTACATACCATTTTAGTTCAAAGCAAAGTGATATCTTGCATCTACGGGAGAAGATTCAAGTGTGAGAAAATACAGGAGACGACCTATTTCGATGTATTTAACATAGAAACATATTTCTCCGCGATATTCCTTCTCTTCCCTCTTTCCGCATCGACAATGGCCGCTTCAATTTTTACAGAAGATGAAATTCCTATGTAATATTGCATTTGTGCTATTAATGAGTTTTGCTTCTATTTTATACCATATTGAACCTATTGAAAAAATTATGCAGATCGAGTCCTGGGAGTTTAGATCTCAAAGTATTACAAACTTCAAACGGTATGTTCCATATAGGTTCCAGATCTTGTTTGAAGAGAGCTCCAAAATTAATGGTGGTTAACTTTAGTTTAATCCAATAGGATAAGATGAATTTCGAAGAAGAAAGAGATTTAGGGATTTTTTTTTTTTTTAAACGACATATACTTTATTCATTAACGGTCATTGTTTACATGCATTGATAAAGCCCATGGGCAAACATTGTTAATCGACAAGTAAATAGTATGTTCTATTGCCGACTTTGCTAAATAAACAGCACATGTATTCTGTTGGCGAGGTCTACATTGCACATTTGTATTTTCGAACTGACGACTCCAATAGTCCCAACTGTTCAAATAGTGGGCCAACCGCCTAGAAGCACGAGTCTTAGTAATAACTTGTGTGATTGTTGAATTGTCACCTTCAAAGATCACCTTTGTATAGCCTAGCTGTTGAACGCATTGGGCTGCCCATAACAGCGCTGTGAATTCCGCCTCTTCAACCGTATTACGACCAGCATAGCATGTTCTGCCACAACGTAAAAACTGTCCTTGCGCATCCTGAAGTATCCACCATACTCCGGAAGTTGGGTTGTCTATCCTGTGCGCTGTATCAAAATTACACTTAACCCAAGAAGAACTTGGCGGTTCCCATTTGGAAGTATGTGGCCTACTTGTTGTAATCGAAGCCAGATCCGCGTCATTTGGAGTTGTTGCTCTTAACCATTCCTGGACATCCCTTCCAACCCGACGTATAAGATCCATTGTATCGATTACATAACGCTGATGGATGAGAGTATTCCGTGATTTCCATAAATGCCAAAGTATCCAGAAAGCTTGGAGACCCACATTGGGATTTTGGATATCTTGACTTGCCAATTTAATTAGTTGTTCTAGTTTGACAAGAAACGGAGTAGTAGAGTCTGTCATGAACGGCATCTGTAACCCAGCTACACGCCATACTCCTTGAGCATAAAGGCAGGTAAAGAATAAGTGGTCATCATTCGCATTGTTTAGGCACCCTCGAGGACATTGATCCTGTTGAATAATATGACGCCTATGTAAATTGCCAAACGTTGGTAAAATTCCTGAACCCAAACGCCACACAAAATGCCGTAATTTCGGAGGGATGGGTAGTTGCCAAATTTTACTTGCCAGTTCCTGCCTGTTCGATAAAGGCGGTTGTGGGGTAGAATCATCTGTAGCTTTGAGTAATGCCAACCGGTATCCAGATCGCACAGTATAGTATCCTTGCGGAGTGTAGTGCCATAAGTATCTGTCATGGGTTAGAAATGGTGGTATATATTGTCGTTTGATCAATGAATGGTCAGTGGGATCGATATGCTCAGCCAATGCTGTATCATCCCACATCCTTGTGTAGGGGCAAATCAAAGTTGAAACTGGTAGACTTCGTGATTCAACTGATGTAGTTATTGCAGGACGAGGGGGATTCGTAGGTAACCATGGTTCGTAACCCATTTGAATAGATGTACCATCGCCAATATCGCCTTGTAATCCTTGTTTTAGCAAAGCACGCCCAAAACATAAAGATTGCCAACCATAAGATGATCGTGTCCCTTGGCGTGCGTTAAGAAAACTGCCATTCTTGAAATATCTAGCTCGTAATAAGCGAGCTAGGAGCGTGTGTGGATATGTCAATATTTTCCATGCCCGACCCGCAAGCAATGCCTGATTAAACAGGACCAAATCCCGAAAATTCAGTCCTCCTATATGCTTTGGTTGTTGTAATTTCTTCCACGCGAGCCAAGCCATTCCTTTGCGCTCCGAAGTCCCTCCCCCCCCCCACCAGAATTTTGACATAATGTTGTCTAGATCCTTACAAAGGGTAGACGGTAGCCGAAAGCAATTCATGGTGTAAATAGGTAGAGCCATGACAACACTCTTCAATAAAGTCTCACGCCCTGCAGGTGATAAAAACCGACATTGCCACCCGGTAATACGCCGTTGCACTGTAGTTAGGATGTATGAAAATGATTCACGTTTTTTCCGACTTATATGTTCTGGTAAGCCCAAGTACCGATCTATTCCCCCGGTTTTAGATATCCCTAGGATACGTTGGATACTCGACTTCGTGTGCGCGAAAACCTTAGCTCCAAAGGTAAGAGTTGACTTTTCATAATTAATTCCTTGGCCCGAAGCCGACTCATATTGTCGGAAAATATCCTTGAGTTTAAGGGCATTTTGATGATCAGCTTTCAGGAAGAACAGAGAGTCATCAGCAAAAAACAAGTGATCAATACTCGGTGCCTGCGGGGTGACTTTAATTCCTGAGAGCTCCCCATTAGTTGTTGCCATTGTTAACATCAAACTGAGGGCGTCAGCACATAGGATGAATAAATATGGAGAAAGTGGATCGCCTTGACGGAGACCCCGTTGTGGAGAAAAGTAACCATAGGGACTCCCGTTGATTAAAACTGAATAAGATATTGTAGTAACACACCTTAGAATCCATCCAACCCATTTTGAGGAAAATCCTTTTCTGTACATAACGTCACGGAGAAAATGCCATTCCAAACGGTCATAAGCTTTACTGATATCCGTTTTTACTGCCATATAATTTGTTGAAACCGACTTTGTCGATCGTAAAGCATGAAATAATTCATGTGCAATAAGAACATTATCAGCGATAGAACGCCCGGGGACAAAAGCTGCCTGACTATCAGCCACCAAATCTGGTAAATAATGTTTCATTCTATTTACCAAAATTTTGGAGATGATTTTATAAAGAACGTTGCAGAGACTGATTGGTCTAAAATCCTTCATTGTCAGTGGCAAATCTTGTTTGGGTATAAGGCAGATATTCGTGTGATTCCAGTTATCTGGAATACAATCTTTCTCAAAAAACATGCGTACTTCGCGAGTAACCGCCGGTCCGACGATATTCCAATAACGGTGGTAGAACTTTGCAGTAAATCCATCAGGTCCTGGTGCCTTAGTAGCCCCGATTGCAAAAACGGCCTCCCTGACCTCCGAGTCCAATAGTGGACGAGTTAGTGCTATATTAGTCTCATCAGAGACTATATTGATCACGGTATCCAAAATTGGATGTGAGGTTTGTTCTCCTTGACTAGTGAACAACGTTGTAAAATATCGGACCGCTTCGTTAGCTATTGCACGATTCCCACTAATACGAGCGCCAGCATCAGAAGTAATACTCAGAAGACGATTACGTGCTCTTCTATTACGCGTTACGGCATGAAAGAATTTTGTATTACGGTCACATGTATTTAACCATGCATTCCGACTCTTAATACGCCAATATTCCTCTTCTTTCTTATATGAAATGCATAACTCATTTCGATACTCTTGAACCTAGCGTAGTTCGAGGGTCATGAAGTGCGGAATCTATAGTAGCTCTAAGCTCCAAAATTCGTTTCTGTGAGTTTTGGTTATTACGTGAGCGCCAACGAGCGATCGCTCTACGGCAATTAGCTACTCGGTTCATCACCAAGACACTTGTACCGGGTTCGTTCCAACCACGTTCGACTACTGAACCAAACTCGTCATGTTCTTCAAAACGTGGATCGTAGTAAAATGGCTTAAAGCCGGATTCAACATGAGTGCGGATAGTTATAATTGTCGGACGATGATCACTCTCCACCATATCAAGATACTGCGTTTTTGATGCCGGAAACAAAGCCGTCCATTCTTTATTGGAAAAAACTCGATCTAGCCAACTTTCGACCGTGTAAGAACGTCGTTTTCCAACCCATGTCATATTATTTCCAACAAAGGGAAGGTCCGTGAGACCGCAATTATGAACCATGTTCCGAAAATCAGTAAAGGTCCATAACTCACGGGCTTTACCACCTCGAGTTTCCGCAGATGATAATATTTCGTTAAAATCACCATTAAGAAGCCAAGGCCCATGGCGAGTAAGCGATATGCTTTGTAATTGTTCCCATAAAATATGGCGGTATTGGCGATCAGGGTGACCATAAACAAAAGTATAGTAGAAAGATACTTCATTAATAGTAACCTTACA
>OVBE01015352.1:0-11529 GCA_900406425.1 Iberis pinnata | reverse complement strand
TTGAATATGAACTGTAATGCATGATCAATTATTTAAAAAAAGACGTGAGTTTGTTTCTGATAATTTGAGCATATGGTTTAGTTCTTCGAGAGGAGATTATTTNCTTTTAAACATGTCTACCTGTGGATTCCCTGATGTCTGACGCTTTTATTCTATTGTTTACAACCGCTTTTAATTTACTGTTTTGATTTCGATCACAATCAATCTTATTATTCTACTTTAGCTTGATTCGAGATTTAACTAAATCGTGTAATTTCTGGTCTCTGTGGGATTCGACCTTATACTTTACTACATTGATATGTTCTCTACACTATTAGTTGTAGGAATTAAATTTTAGACCTATCAACAATACAAGAATGTTTAGATCACCATTAACCATGGAACAAGTCATTAGTTGAGCAGATTTATACATTGGAGTGACTGTGATTGTAGAGTTCTATACCACCCAAATCCGACCAAGAGAGTTGAATTCATAATTATAAAGTAAGGACCAACCAGGAAGAGCGTTAGAGCAAATACGGTTAGCATTAGACTCTTTCTCCCCTTCCTCCAAGTCATGATCCTTCCTAGTGGGAATTTTCTCAAGATTCTCTGTAGTCTCAGATTCATCCTATAATAATGCAGAGAACCGTGAAGGGGAAATATTTCTTTCACTTGCCCTTTGAGTAACCAGCGATGAAGTGGCTTGAGTGTGCTTTTGACCTTTTGGTGAGATTGTAGTCAATTGATTTGTATTAAAATCTGTAGTAGTAGGCTGATTTTTGGATGAAGTTTTGGTGTCTGAAGCTGTGGCTGGAAGAATCAGTGGCTGAGTGGGTAGAGCTTCTTTATTTGTTTGGTCTTTGTCAGTAGGAGGTTGCGTAGTGGATGGATTAGGAGGATTTTTTTTTGTTGTAGATGGAACATCCAAGGATGAGGAACTTGACAAGCAAACATCAGCAAGATAAACCCATTTGCAACGTTTTGAGCATCTAGAGGGAAGTCAAGGATAATACACTTTGATATCTGATATGAACCCTTTCTTATTATTAAGATGCATTTTTGTTGGGAGGTACTTGGTGAGATCCGTGTGAATGAAGCTGTGCATTGTATCAAACGAGTTACAAGTAAGAGTTGAGGGATGTAGGTGTTTGGGTCACCAAGAATGTTGGCAATCCACAGAAGACCCTTTGGGGACATTAGTTGAGTAGGGAGATTTTTAAAATCAACTCATAGTGGGATAGATTCAAGCGATGGAGGTGTGGACAGAGCTGTAGGGCTCCATTCAGATATAACAACGGGGACTTCAACAATACTTCAAAGTCCACGGGATAGTATTTTACGTCGAATAAGAGGATCATGGATTATGAACTTATATGTTGACTGATTAATGGCGTGAACATCAATCTTAACTGTTTTATGTCCAAAAGTCCAAATCTTATTGAAGATTACATGAACTTTTGCAATGTGTGGTGCATAGTCAAGAAACCGGCCAATGAGAAATGGTTTCCAAAGTTTATTTTGGTATTCCAGAATATCATCAGGGATGCTGAGCAGAGCTGCACCATATGAAACTTGAAATTCTAATTTTGTGTGGATAGAGAACCAGAAGAAGAGCCTGCTATATTTTCCCAAGTCGAGTTATACTTAGGAGATGCATGCTGTGAAGAAGCTGGAGGAAGAGATTACTTGTCCGGCGGTAAGCCATCTCAGTTTTCTTGTCTTCGAGGCCAAAAGCATGGGGTTGACGGCTGCTAGTTTCTCCTAGGGAGTCGCCCTAGACACATGGAAATCTCAGTTTTCTTGTCTTGAAAATAAGTTCGAGAGCAAACTTTAACACGCCTAAAATCATATACCAAATCAAATCGGCACAGGAAACTACCGGGGAACAAAATCAAACCAGAGTAACTAACCAAAAGCCTAAACTTGCCAAGAGATGAGCACGAGCACATGTTGAAGATGGCGACGACGAGAAGTCAAAAAGAGAAGCAGCCAAGAAAACCGACTGAAGGGCACCGTGAATCAAACAGACAAATAGACCGACCCAAAACCTGAAAGACCACTAATAGTAGGATTTTTTGGTCTTTTAGTAGTTCAATTTCATAATGCACTATCATCATCATTGTACTATATAGGGTTATCAATCCAAATCTGGAGGAATTAACTCACTAAACCTATGAGAATTTCATATAGTCTAAGAAATGAAAAAGGTTTTAATTTAAAACTAATATGATCGTGACCAGCTCTGAAGAGGAAGATCTAGAACTTGAGCTTTCTGAGCCGGAACTTGATCCAGCAGGAAGGATCACTCGGTCCAAAGCAAAGGAGCTAGCCAAGAAGATTCATGCCATGATCTATGTAGATTCTAAAGCCCCCATGAATGTGTTCAACATCTTCATATCCATCCAGTCTGAAGACCAGGTAAATATGAATGAGTAGCTAAATGATGTGGTTATGTACTTTTTTCCTAGGTGGAGATTTGGTAGGAGGAGGTTCTCCATTAATTTTTTTAACGAGGCAAATCACATTACTACGCCTAAGTTATTCAAGAGTAGTTACCTCGGCCAAGTGTCTTAGACACTAATACACATTTTGTTGTTTTCTTGTATTTTTAGACTCTTTGTTGTTTTACCTAGAGACTACATGTTGGTTCTTTTTAGGGCTTTTTCGTTTGCCCTAAGGCTCATGTGCCAACTACATAAGCTAAAATGTTAGCTTCCTTTTGATTCAGTGAATGATTTTGAGAGAAAACGTCTTTGAGCAATTGATTTTTCACTCTTTGATTTGAGAAATCCGAGTTTCTTCCAATAGAACAACTTACAAGAAATTCTTCTATCCATCGTTCAAGCAATCCAAAACTTGATCGAGAAGCTTTCCCCTTGATCGCATCCACCATCGCTATCGCTGCGTCCAATCGGTCTAAATCGTCCGCATCGTTCCCTCCAAAACATCGTTATTCATCCATCATTTTTCATCCATTGTTCTTCATCCATCATTCTTCATCCATCGATCTTCATCCATCGATCTTCATCCATCGATCTTCATCCATCGATTTTCATCCATCACGTTTCATCCATCGCGCATCATCCATCATCCATCGATGCCTCATTTCTAAGCCACTGATTACGTCTCGAAAGTTGTCCCGAGCCACCCGACAACTTCGACTACCAAAATTTTCTAAATGTTAGCCATCCAGGATCCTATAAAAACTATCATCCTAACATGAATTAAATAGAGAGAATACAAAAGTCAAATATAGAAAAAGTCAACATAAATTAAGCAAAAGTCAACTAAAGATTAAACTCGAATTCAATAATAAAAGGCTAAACAAATGGGCAAAGATTATTGACTCGGGTGATCAATTGATATCCTATGATGTTCAATGCTAACAAATTATGCTAATCTTTGGCTAAGATTCCCTAAAATAGACTAATCCACTCTCATGGCACTAATCTTTTCCCTAATCATGCAACTAAAAAAATCTCTTGGATAATCACATAATCAATAAACATTAAGATCTAATCTATGATAAAACACTAAACTAAATAACACAATTATTGAATGGAGATCTAATATATCCATGTCCTAAACATCATATCCAATCTTTTAATCACCACAATCTACCTAACTCATATGCTTAAAAAGAACTAATCACTAATCATGTGTGAAACATCAAATCCCATGAAGAAAATATGTTTACACATGATCAATAACAATAATCAAACAATAAAACAAGAAGAAAATAAGAAATAAACTAGATTAAAGATGAGATATTAAAAGTTTTACACAAGAATAGTAACCAGAACAAAAAAAAGTAAGAGAGCCCCCTTCAAATTAGGTCTAAAAACATATTCATACTCTCCTAAAATGGTATTGGATTAACCCAAAACACATGGGTTAACTCAGTTGAAAATATGTCAAACATTGAAAATGGGGTTGAAATGTTGAATTTTTGGCCCGGTCCCGGTTTGCACTTCCCCGGTGTGAGTCTCTGATTTTTGAGTTTTGAGGAACGGTTTGCACAAATTAGTCCACCAAACCGGTCCATCAAACTGCTATGACCTCCAAATTGATCCTTTTCGCATCTCTTAATCTCCTTTGATCCATATTTTTATTGCCCCACTTCTTCCACCTGAAATATGATATGCATACGCAAACGTTCACTAAACTAACCTATATGCAAATGAATCCACCTAGAATGTAACAAAATCAATAAGTGAAAACCGTTAAAAATACAATATATCAACTCCCCCCCCCAAACTTATCATTTGCTTGTGCTCAAGTGAGGCATGATGGTAAGTGAGAAAGAGAGGTTTGAAAATGGGAACCCATAACCAAAACTTGAATCTAATGCTTGAATTGTATCATCCTAAAGACAAATAAAATGATGCATGGATCATAATTATTCAATGTACTTCTACATACTCATCACAAGAACCAACTTTTTGCAATCAAAGTGGAATATCCTCAAGCCATCATTTTCACCAATCCCCTACATTTATTTAACATTTAAGTGTGGTCTTGATCATGAAGGAGAAATCTAATCCATTTGGTTCAGTTTAAGATCTTTTTAGATGTTTGAAATAGTTTCTCACATTTTAAAGTGGTTTCTATTGAAAGAGTAATGCAAAACATTAGGAAAAATCAAGGTAGAGTCAAACAATTGATGCATACAAGGCTTTCACCTCATCTAATGCTCTACCCAATTCCCTTTTATGTTCCTATTCTATCTCATGTTTCACATTCTTTTACAATTAGAACCCAAACCACCGAATTTCATTTATTTTTAAACTCTTTCTACCCAAAACATTAGCCTTTTTCTTTTGATTATCAAACTACTAAGAGCATTTTTTTATTTCTTTTATTCCCTTAGCATTTAGCTTTTAGTCTTCCTTTTCCCATTTAGACATAGAGTTTTCTTTTTCTTTTCCTTTGCGATTTTATTCCACTATCTTGGAAGGATTATACTATTTCTTATTTTTTTCTTTTTCAAACCATTTGGCTTCTTTGATACTCCTAGAGTCTCTTTACTTAGGCTTATTTCAATACTATTTTTCGANAGAGTTTTCTTTTTCTTTTCCTTTGCGATTTTATTCCACTATCTTGGAAGGATTATACCATTTCTTATTTTTTTCTTTTTCAAACCATGGCTTCTTTGATACTCCTAGAGTCTCTTTACTTAGGCTTATTTCAATACTATTTTTCGCACTACCACACTTCGAAATTGATTTCCCAACCAATACCTTATTCTAAACATTCCCCCACCTAAGCATGTTAACCTTATAATGAGGCTAACTCTAAGAGGTTATTTTCTTTGTTCGACTTCTATTACACGGGTTTTTTCTCCATGTATGCATTTTCCGAAAAAGGCGTCACAATAAACAGTAATGGGGGGGGGTGAAAGAAAAGTTTCGGGTAAATAAGGTGTGGTAACCATCCTAAAGATGAGATTGACCATTTGGATTAACAAGAGTGATAGAATTAGGAAAGGATAATCCAAATATTAAGTGTTTTACTATGGCTAAGCATTTTAAATTCATAATCAAGAAATTACATTCATTTAAGTCCAAATATTCATGGGATTGGTTTCAATTCAAGCTAGATTCAACGAACACTATGAAGTATAAAGCGGTCAATTTCGAGCATGGATTTTCCAAATACTAAAAAAGGTTCAAACATCATTCTACTATTAGCTAGGGTGCTACAGTTCAAGCAAAACACCAAGATTCACAAAGAAATCTAATAATTGTTCCATATGCAAAATGCAACCTAGATTGAAAGCAAATGAAGTCTTTTGAAGAGTTTTGAAAATTTTCCAATTTTTATGGATTTTTATAAACCTTAACTATTCACAATGAAAATGCATGATAAGACAAAAAAGCAAAACTAAGTTAGATATGGTCTCTCCCCCAAACTTAATTCACACATTCCCTTGTTTGAAAAAGAATTTAGAGAAAGAACTAAAAATACAAGAAACAAAAAATAAGATGCAAGTATGTATAAAGGTGTTGAAGGGTACCTCAATCATCGCGATTATAAGAACTAGATGACTCTTCGTCTATTGAGAGGTTGGAGAGATTGTTGGAGGAAGATTCTAAAGATGCCGCTTCGGATGGTTCGATTTCGTTGGAGGATTGATGGTAGAAGAATAGATTATCTCTTCTTCGGAAATAGGTTTGCCTACTATTTGGGAGTAGAATGATCGCTTTGGTTTCGTTTCTTGTTCTGAATTTGTAGCAAAACCTAACAGCCATTGTTCCCACTAGAAATTGGATTTTTGTCAAGTATTCGTAATCCATTAGTCTTGGCATCCAAACATTATTTCCAAGTTAGTCTTGAGTATGAAGAAGGATTTGTGTTATCCAATCCCCTATGCTAAGTTGAGGTGCCGCTCTCTCCCGCGATGTCCAATGCATATTCTTGAATTTCAAAATCTGTTTGAGAATATCTTCAATATACTTGGATTGAATTCAAAGATGTTGTGGAATAGGATATCAACTAGTAGAGTTTCGCAAACTCGTTGGTCTATGCCCAAACGTATGAAGTTTATCTCGTCGGCTAAGATGTTGCTGGTGTCACGCCTAGAGAAAAAAATGAGTTGGCGATGATTTGATCCACATATCTTATGGTCGGGTGGCTGATGCACGAACTCTTGTTCTTACCCGCCTTAAAATTTTTGGACCCTATCACATCCCAAATAAGATCGATATCGTCTGAAGCATCTTTGTATGTGTCCGGCTGAAACCTCTTAATCTGAAAACCGTATAGGGCTTCCAACCACTTCAAAGAAACTGTGTGAGTCCTATTCTTCATATACATGAATCTTATAAATCCTCCTCCATTCTCATCATATTCATGTCCTTCAGAGTAAAGCACCTCCAACGAGGTTAAGAACATGCACGTCGATTCTTTGTGAGCGACGAATTCCATTGAAAGGACTTGCTGGATCCTCATGTGTTCCAATATTTCCTTAACTTGTTCTTGAATCCCAAGGTTTCCAAAAATATCTTTATCCAGGAAGGTTGATTCTATGAAATCAACTTGCATCAACGTCTTGTAGATGTCTTGCACTGAAGGTCCACTTGAACTTCCAGATGCTCCTCGGTTTGACATGATGATTTCTACAAAAGAGATAAAGAAACTAGAGATATTCAAATGTGCTATATGAAAACATAATGAGACTAATTCTCCTCTCAAATCCATTCTATAAAGTTCATTGTCTTCAAATCATGTCAAAATCCACAAATCGCCAATTCAACAATTCTCTTTATGTATTAAGCTTACCTTAAAGAACTAACATCACTTTGAAAGTATGTTAAACTTTAATGCAAAATTGTAGTTAGTCTCTTCTAATAAGAAAAAACACATCAACAATAGGCCATAGAAACCACAACCTATCATTTCCCCTAAACTTGTTCAACTTGTAACTCAAGAACCCTAATTTGCAAATTTTAGAAATCCATCAAATTGAGGTTCAATTACCATGGAAACATAAATTCACCTAAACCCAAATACTTTTCTAAGGCCAAGAAATAATAATCGACCATAAAACTTGAGAAAATTCAATTTTTATTTTTTGGTTGAATAGTGACTTGCGAAAATCATAGGTTTAGAAGCATTCCTTAGCTTGAAAGAATGGGAATGAAGCAAGGATTAGTCTAATGAGCCTTCAAAATCCTATAAATAGCTACAAAAAGCACTAAATTTTCTTGAAAATCGTGATAAAGGAGGTAACATGGGAGAAAGTGGCTTTAAAGTCGGGTCAAAGATTGGTCAAAGTCCAATTTAATCGCTCAAATCCAAATTTTGTTTTTCGAAATTTCTAACCTCGTACCGGTTTGCGCAAAAAATACATGAAACCGGTACATTCCTCTTAAACAAAATTTTTATTCATAGCTATTTACGTGGCCCGGTCCGCCAAACAGCTATAGGTATCTGGTTTTTATATTTTTTAGGAATGGTTTGCGTTGCCTTGTCCATTTGCCCACTACAGGTTCTTGATTTTTAAATTTTAGTGTATCGGTTTACACAAACTGGTACACTAAACCGGTATAGATCATTGCTCTTCAAAACACATCATATGTGTACCAAACAACAATCAAATATCCCAAAAGTTAATGTACCCAAATTCATACCAAGAGAGATTTAAAAACTAAAGAAAAGGCTTAAATTAAAAGGATATGTACAAAGGATAACATGAGACTTCTTCTCAAGTGGGCTTGCATTAAGTCTCTAAGCTTGACTTCTTGATAAGCTTTATAGACCCTGAGATGGTTCCCCAAGGAGAACCGATGTTCTTTCACCATGATTTTCTCCTATACTTATCCAACAACCAATGTTTGGTGTGGTTTCTTGGCTTTTCACTTCAAATTCCCTAAAAAGCTCTCCAATCAGTATGATTGATCCATCAGGTAGAACTTCCTTGATTGTGAAGTTCCTTGAGAATTTTGAGTTTGCCTCTCTTGGACAATGCCTGAGCTTTAGGTTGAATAGAAGCACTTGATCACCACTCTTGAGATCCATTATAGAAGCTTTAGGTTCAAACCATTCTTATGAAGAAATTTTTTCCAGAAGTGGATTGCTGAAGTGGGTATTTGTCGAGCTCGGAATCAGCTTCCAGCTCCAATTTCCTTCTTTCCTTAGATTATGCAATAACTTCTAATTCATGCTTTTTGTCATCCTCGGAGGCTTCTTTATGCTACAAGACTTGGGTTAAGTCCTCAATCATATCATTCTCCATTGAATCATTACTTGAGTACCCATCTTTTTATCTTCCTTATTTATCTCTTTGATAGAGAATAGCTGACCTTGAATTGTGAGTTTCTTCATGTTGTCCCTGATGTTGGAGATCATCTTGAGATCCTTCCACATATTTAATATGATGTTTGCCTTTCTTGAAATTGATTACAACCCCAACAGTGGCTAAGCATAGTCTTCCTAAGATCAACAGATCCTTTGGTTCCTTGTCCATATCCAACACCATAAAATCTGTGGGTATCTCTACACTCTCAATCTTGATAGGAAAGTTCTCTCGAATCACATGAGGTTGGCTAATGGACCTATCTGCCAACAACAGAGTTATGTTAGAAGCTTTAAATTCGTTGAATCTCAGCTTCTTGGAAACTGAAAGAGGCATCAAATTGATGGATGCTCCTAAATCATACAGGCAATTGTTAAAGGTCAATAGACCTAATGAGCACGGTAGAGTGATGATAGTAGGATTTTTTAGGTCATGGGATAACAATTCCCCATCATTGTAGTATAGATGAGGTGTCAATCCAAATGGGTGTGCACTAGCAATCAAGATTGCAATGGATGCTTCTAAATCAAGCTAAACAATAAAAAAGGATGGTTTACTAACACGTCCTAAGTGAAATGAAACATGCTGGAACTAAAAAGCATAAACAGAAAAAATGCATAAGAAGCTAAAAGTGCTAAAAGGTAAAAACAGAGGAAAAAGCAGAGAAGGGAAGGATTTAACCAAGTGTAATCAACCAGAGATCCGTCCCAATTTACCTAAGCACCTAACATACCTCAAACAACAATGAGCTATCCCTAGAAGATAAGTTCATAAGTAACCAAGTCCAATCCCTTGATAAATGGAATCAACCTCAACAATCACCATACCTAACTCCCGTTAAAGGTACACTACCTACAAGGCATTAAGAACCAACCTACCAGAGCCAAAAAGCCCCATAGACATCCAACCGCTTAGGTTGAGATGCATATCCTACGCATTTAAGGCGTTGCGTAAGGATGAGATAATCTTTGAAATCATCATGATCAGACATTCCATTGAACGCTTTTCGGGCGCTGGATTGCCCATGATAAGATTTCAATTGGCATGAAAGAAACCAACATTAAGCACAATGATATATNCTTAGGTTGAGATGCATATCCTACGCATTTAAGGCGTTGCGTAAGGATGAGATAATCTCTGAAATCATCATGATCAGACATTCCATTGAATGCTTTTCGGGCGCTGGATTGCCCATGATAAGATTTCAATTGGCATGAAAGAAACCAACATTAAGCACAATGATATAGAAGGGATGTATATTCAAATAAGCTTAGGTGCTAAAGGTGAGATTAGGACATCAACCCTAGTCTACCCCATCCTCAAGAACTTCAGGAAACTACTCACTACTCATGGAAATGAAAACAGGAAAAACAGAAATGACAACTTCAAGGCTAAACATGATGATCAAAGGTTAAACAACAAGAAGAACGGCAAGAACAGTAAGAACTCAAACCCAAAAAAGCAAGAACAACAATGGAACAGTAACAAACCCAGAAAATGATCAAGGCTTAAAACAGAAGATTAAAAGCAAAAACAGTAGATCAACATGCACCAAGTAAACAACAACCTAAAGCTAAGCACGAAAGTAAAAGAAAACAATAGATTATCATAAACTTAAAAGATTTTGGATTTTTACACCTAAGAACATCAAGAACAACAAAGGAAATGAAAACCTAAGACAAAAACCTAAAAAGGAAACAAAAACTAGACTTGGCTAAAAGGAGGCGCTTTAGGGCTTTTATAGTGTTAAGAGAAAAGCCCTAAATCACACTAAAGACAAAAAATAATCATTGGCTTGGATCTTGGGTCAGGTCCATTTCGGATATGAGTTGGTCGGGTCAGAGCGTGCTTGGCTCGAGCTGAGAAGAATGCGTGATCGAGCCGAGGTGAGAAAGGAAATAGATCCATGGTGAAAATGGGATCGATCCATGATGGTGTGGAGATCGATCCAGCTGTACGTGGCTTGAATATTGGATCGATCCAAAGTTGGAGTAGAGATCAAGCCAAGATGAAGAGGGACCGATCCAGGAAAACACCTGAGATCGATCCAGGTGTAAACCTGAGATTGATCGAGGCTTGTCCTAAGATCGATCCAGGCCTGTTCTGAGATCAATCCGGGTGTAAACCTGAGATCGATCCAGGCTTGTCCTGAGATAAAACATGCCTGTTATGAAATCGATCTAGGTGTTGAGTGTGCTTTGAGTGGGATCGATCCAGGTTGAGTGCTGGTCTATTCCATATTTTCTGCTCCTTTTCTGAATTCTCTCAAAACCTTCCTGAAAACTCCTGAAAGTCCTGAAAAATCTCCAAAATGCGTGCATTTGCGAATTCGAACGCAAAAGTCCTAAAAATCACAAATTTACTGAAAACAATTATAAATATGATGTATGCACGTCTAAAGACCTCAAAATTGATACCAAATAACTTGTAAAAACCATGAAAATTCAGAGTCATCAACTCCCCCAAACTAACTCCTTGCTTGCCTTTAAGTAAATAATTAAGAAGTCTGGGAGTGAGGTTTGAAAGTGGGAACTCAGAACTAAAACATGTTGCTAACACAGGTAATATTAATGTCCTCGTTACTAGTTCTAGAATGAAGTCANTCCTACTTAAAAACCTTAGCCATACTCATCACAGTTCATCACAGACCAATTCCAACTTCCACAATGCATTCAAATTCATTTGCTCATTTGACATTCATTAATCAGGAACCATGAATCAAGTCATGTGCCTTCAATGAACTCATTTGG
>OVBE01015350.1:0-11530 GCA_900406425.1 Iberis pinnata | reverse complement strand
TGACAGAACTAAGCATATCCCTCCAAAGTTCTTTTCATACACTCAAGAGCTCGAGAAAAACAAAGAGATTGAAGTAAGATATGTTCAATCTTCCCAAAACGCTGCAGATTTCTTCACAAAATCTCTACCTACTTCGACATTCAGGAAACATGTTTTTAATATAGGAATGCGTCGTCAACAAGACCTTTGAAACGACGACATGTTTGTTCAAGGGGGAGCTTACGCAGTTGTACTTCTTTTACCAACTGAGGTTTCCTAAGGAGTTTTTCTTTAACAAGGCAACAAAGACGTAATGCAAAAGATGACAGTGACACTGGTCTCCAAGGGGAGTGTTGTGAAAGTCACTTATGCTTGCTTCAACAAGGCAAGTGAAGACTTTTGTGATTAAATGGAGCCCAAATGTCACTTCACATCACTTCATGTCTCCCAAATTTTTCCTATAAATAAGAGGTTTCACTCACTTTGTAGTGTACACTAAAAAATTATAAGATCACACATTTTTTCTCTAATTCTTAAGTACACTTAAAGATCTCGTCCAATTCCTCCTTCCTCCGATCCGAACTTTCCAGTATAATATTTTTAGTTTTATATTTAAGTTATGATAATTATAGAATTGAATCACCAATATATTATAACAGACTTATATTTTTCTAGTTTCTTTAAGTTACCGTTTTAGTATTTTTATTTATTCATACTCTTCTTTTTCAAAACCAACGATTTAAAGATTTAAAAATTATAAATTTTTAGCTTTTTTTCAATAAAACTAAAAACTATAACAAAGGAATCTCCAAAATAGTTTTTACAACAATTAATTTAAACTTAGAATATAATAATTTATTTATTAATAACTTTTATGACTGTGACTGAATCAATAATCTATAAGAAATTTATATAATGCAGGTTAATGGAGAAAAACGTCATTCAAACCTTCAAGTTTGGCTAAATGGCTAAATTAAACTTGATAATCTTCTCTTTTCATAAAAACCTCAAAATATGCGTTGACTTAGCCAAATTAAACCTAAAAAAGTCATGCGTCAAAAAATAAACAGAACCGTCAACGTCTGACATCTTTTATGGTTAATTTGGCAAGTTGATGCATACTTTGGAGTTTTAACGGAGAAACAAGATTGTCGAGATTAATTTGGCCATTCAGCCAAATTTCAAGGTTTAAATGACATTTTCCCACCATTATATATATATATATATATATATATATAATAAAAAATTATAATTACATTTAAATTTATCTTTTAAAATAAAATGTTAAATGACTTATAGAGAACCCGAAACACATATAAAATCTCAACATAAGTTTTTAAAAGATTTAAGAAGAGAATATTCTTACCAGATAACTACAAAAAAAAATTGTATTTGATTAAGGGTACTTTACCAATGTTTAAACGACTTAAGAAGAGAAGATTCTTACCACATAGCTAGAGAACATAATTCAATCGCATTGTCTGAGTAAGGAGGAGACTTAAAAAACATGAGTATTGATGGTAGGAATTGCATTAACGTGGCATCTAGTACACCGTGGGAATGTAAACTCACTCGGGTCGGGTCTTCGGAGTTTCACCCAGCTCACCTTAATTCAAGATCATTCACAAATATTCACAAACACTTGATAATTAACATTGAATCTGTTCTTTTAATTATTGCTACAACAGTAGTGTTAAAAAAATACAAGAAAAAAGAATAATTCATTGTTATCATCCCTTTATTTAGTGATGCTGCTGTTAGTAACTTTTTCTCTCCTTCTACAACTATTATTTCTAGCGTTAAGATTTCATAAAAAATGCAGTCGCCGCTTTCATTTTTTTTCGTTAACAATATTTTCCATCACCGTACTTTCATTTGTCATGATTTTTTGAACGCTACAGCTGGTTTAGCTGTAATTAAAAGAACATGACCATCTTAATTTACATAACAATTTTTGATATTTTGGTGTGAGGCAATTTCTGCACTCACATACACTTATGGGAAAACGATAATTAGAACGATAATTATCTTAGAGAAAAAGAAAGGTGTTTATGGGAAAACACTAATTATACTGAAAAGTGATGTTTAGGTTTACGACTAATGTCTGAAGAAGAAGTAGAGTCTTTTGTAAGAAAGATATAATTTATGTTGGGAAAAAGTCATTTAAACTTTAAAATTTTGCTAAAATATCAAATTAAACATGCCAATATTTTCCCTTCTTAAAAACTCCAAAGTAAGTGTTGACTTGGCCAAATTAACCATAAAAAATCAAACGTTTTTAAAAATTTACGGTTCTATTTATTTTTTAACGTTTGATATCTTTAAATTTAATTTAGCCAGATCAACACATACTTTAAAGTTTTTATAAAAAAATAAAATTATCAAATTTAATTTGGTCATTTAACCAAACTTTTAAAGATTTAATTGATATTTTTCCCCAAGTTAATGTGACTAATAAAAAAGTTACATAAACAAAATTTAGTGATTTGACTAATACTCCTTTGGGATGTGATGTATACCTATGGGCATTTGTTAAAAAAAAAAACGTCGTTAGTTTTTAAATAAATAATGAAAAAGTCGCATTATCCCATAATTTCTTCTAAGATTACATAGTGAAGACTGAAGATATAATATATCAAAAGTATAGAGATTTATAAGATGCAAATGGAAACTGAAATACTTTTCTGTTCATGAAACATTCTAAGAAAAAAATCATCTACAGAATATGTCAAACTCTTGTGAAAAAATCCAGATTATGCCGCCAAGTACTCTTTCGGATAAAAATACACATAACTTAAGAAAATCTCAACCGTTCATTTCTCCCAGATACATAATCGTACACGTCGATTCAGCATCGTCTCCTCGTTTATACCAAAAAAGCCAGAGTCAAAAAAATAATACTCAGACTAGACTCCATTGAAAAAGCCTTCACCGCTTAATATTCAATTATACAAACAAATTACATATTTTTAAGGTTTCAGAATTATTTTATTTTATCTTTTACAAAATTTTATATTAAAATTTACGATATTTCCTTTTATGCATTCAGAGAAAACCAACCAAAAAAATAAAATAATTTGCGAAATTAGTTTCACATTTCTCCAGTTTTTGTGTTTGCCAAAAGGTAAGGCTTCAATTTCCGTTATTTTTCCGATTGTGATAATCCGATTCGAAAAGTTTGTTTCTGAATTCTTCTTGAACTGTAGTTTTTGATTATGTAATCACTACAAGTTTCTGGTTCTCGCAGAATTTGCTTCAGCTAGAAAGTTTCGATTTCTTCCGATGATGTTATCGTATGCAACATTGCGAATTAGGTTTTTACAATAGGTTATAGTTTCGATTTCTTTGGATAGTTTGTGAGATTTTAGGGATCCGATTATAGTTCAAATGGAATTAGGAACGGATTCTTCCACTAGAGATGTAATCAAATGTTGTGATTGTGGATGCGATTGTTCTAAAAATTCATGGATTCGTTCTGTTAAGAGAAGGCACGATGAACTAGAGGATGATAGACCATTCTCTATACCGGAGCTGGACGGTTTACAGCTGTTTTCTAATCCTAAAGTTTATATTGAGAACGAAATTGAATTACTTCGCCAGACGGTTAGTGATCATCAGCAATCGATTCAGGATTTGTATGATGAACTTGAGAAAGAACGGAATGCTTCTTCAACAGCTGCAGTTGCAACAATGTCTGCTATGCAGAGATTGCAGACCGAAAAGGCTGATGTTCAGATGGAACTTAGACAATATAAGCTTTATGTTAGTGAGAAAATGGAATATGACCAACAAGAAATCTTGGCATTGGAAGATTTGCTCAATCAAAGGGAGCAGACAATTCTGGCTCTTACATGTGAAACTCAGGCTTATAAGCATAGAATGATGAGCTACGGGCTAACCGAGGCAGAGGCTGATGGTGACGAAAAGAGCTTGTTTAGTCATGGCCCGAGCATGAATTTGGAATATGATGTCCCTACATATGACTACCCTCCTCTAAAGTGCAGTATAAACGAGAACCAAGATCCTCTGGAAGCTGATGTCTATGTTGCAGATGATGAAAACTTCCCACCAGCTGATTCTCCTCATGGGCGAGAGTATTTGAAGACGTTGGATTTTAGAATCAGCCAGATGGAGACAAGTCAAAGCTTTACTCAGTTGAATGGTGATTTCCCGACAGCAACATCAGAAAAGGTGATGGTTGGTCAGAGTCCTAGGCGTGAAAAACATCTTGAGAGGATTTCCAGTGCTGGTTCAAGCTCACACTGGGGAGCATCTCGACCTGATATTTTTGTTGATTCCCCAAGGTTCAGACGCTCCAGCTCTAAGAAAATGGAAAACTTCACATATACAGAGAGTCATGCTAAGGATGAGGCGACTGATTTAGGAGATGACATGAGTGATAGAGTTTATACCATTGATTCTGTCCATCACGCTGCGTCTCATAGTGGTAGAACTGAGAAGAAACCTAAAGATGATACTATTGATGGCAATGTGGTTTCCCCCAGAGAACAAATGGATCTTGTTGATCCTGATATATCGAAACTTTACATGAGGCTTCAAGCATTGGAGGCTGACAGGGAATCAATGAAACATACGCTTCTTTCTATGAGAACCGAAAAGGCTCAAATGGTACTGTTGAAAGAAATTGCTCAACATTTATCAAAGGAAGTTGTCCCTCAACGAAGGTTGCCTCATCGGAAAGCATCCATTGCTGGGTCATTGACTTTCACACCGGTCTTTAAGGTGATTTTGCTCTTTTAACTCCATCTTGAGTTTGTTTATTAAGACAAGACATACTAATAGGAAGCATCTTCCCGGAAAGCTATGTCTCACTCTCTAACTGAATCTTTTGATTGTTGTTGCTATGCAGTGGATCACATCTTTTGTTTCATGGAGAAGAAAGTCTCGTCGAAGCAAGTAAGTAGTAGTAATCTGTAACAAACTTAGGTAGTTTAAGCTTTACATAGTTTATTGATACGAAGAAGATTTGTATTCAAGTCTCCTCATAAGATATTCCTAACTTAGGCTGGTATATAAGGAGGTGATTTCAAAACTTACACTCGTCTCTCTGTTCAAATGCAAATGTTTAGGTACATGTTTGGTGTGTCAGCTAACAATATCGGCTTGCAAATGGTTTTAGAAAAGGTCCCTCGATCGCGAAAATGGCGATGTCTCAGCAGCACGCAAGTGTGAAACAGAAGGAAATGAAAGTAACTCTCATGACTCTACAATTCGAAGCACATCATTGTCAACTACTGAAGAAGAAGAGATTGTGAAAAAGTGTTATTACCTTAGAGGTAAGATTCTGTTTCCCCAATATTTCAACTGTTTGTATAAAGAATGTGGGGGTTGAAAGAGGCTATACACTCTCTGTATAGCTTCTAAGATGAATTGTTTCAATGGGTTTTTCCATATTTTGGAAATGGATTCGTTATTATAATGCTTCTAGTCTATTAAATTTATGTTTGTTTTTATTTAAAATTCTCGATTGGTAACAAAAAAGAAAAAAATTTCCAAATAGCAAGGGAAGGCTTTGACAAAATTAATAATATAGCCAAGTTGAATAGTTTAATATAACTTTTTTTAGTCGACTTTATTTATCGAGAAACAAACGAAAGGATTACAAACAAAACCAGCGGAAAAACAAGCTCCGCTAAATAAGACACATACGAGAACACAAATGAAGACTTAAAAGAGCACCAGATCAGACTCAAACCAATGAAAAGCATCCTCTGAGAAGAGCCAAAGATGGACAAAACTAAATAAGCACAGAGAGATAATGACTTTGACGTAATGAAAAGTCAAACTCTTACAAAAGATATTGTTACGGATCCACGAAATTCGTGATACTGTTAAAACGTCTTAAGACTGAAGAAACACCGCCAAACAAAATACAAACAAAGAGTGCCATAGGAAGTTTGAATCGGTTAAGAGGAGATAACTCATTCAAAAGTTTTAATAAAAAAAAGATTAACAATTGCTACGTTGACAATAATATATGAATATCATTTATTTTTGTTGCTTCATCTGCTTTCCATGTTTTTTCATTTTTTTTTATAAATGTTTTTTCATTATTCTGCACTACAATTGTCTTTGTCCTAGATTGAATCATATTCATATATTACTTGAGAAAGATAGAAATATATCAATCTCATTTGAGTTAAGACTAACAATTTGAGCATAATTTTGTAGTTGGATAATCAATTTATCACCCATATGCTGCAACCTTTTTATGAATTTTCTTCAATGGATCTTGATCATTTTTTTATATATTTTTTTTATTTAATGTATGATTCAACATTCGTTTTTCCCCTCTTGGTGTTTGGCAATACAAAGAAATGGGCTAAAAGGTTACAAAATGTATCTCTAGATCGCAATACCACTGGTTCATCTTTGTTAAGAATTAACATAACTATACAATTTTAGATTATAGTTAGTTATCTTACCTTCTTCACCGGTGCCAATTTTTTTTTCTTCAAAATTATTTATTTTGATTAAATTCGCCTAATTTTGATTTATCTATTTTTGGAATTTTAGTTTTGTTGGATGTCAACAAAAAATATTGTAATTTGTGGATTATTGTAAAATGGTTGAAACATAATTTTCATTCTGAACAGATGTTTTTTCTTGTCTAAACTTTTTGAAATGTTAATATATATATATATATATATATATATATATATATATGTTTTTCAACAATTATATCTCAATGTTAAACAAATTTAGTGAATTATTCCATGAACCACAATTAACTTCTCCATTATAATTTCAAATCGTATAATAACGTCATATTCAACAAATGTTGTTTTGGTACTTCAAATTTATGTATTACATAGAATATAATCGAGTAACATTTATAGTTTTGTCTTAATATTTTTTATATTAAAATTTTAGTAATGGAAAGGTTAATTGTGTTATGCATGGTTCATGAAATATTTCACTAAATTTGTTTAAAATTGAGATATAATTATTTATAAACATTTATAATAAGATTTCAAAAGGTTTAAACAAGAAAAAATTAAAAATGTAAAATGATATTGATAGATATTATAAAATTCAATGCTGATAATGCGACCTATATATCTTAGGTAATAAATCTAAAATGTATATACTCCATCAGTTTCAATTTAAAAAATCTTTATGAAAAAATCGTTTGAAAATCGTTTAAAAAATCTTATAACATAAATTAATTAATTATAATATAAAATTTTTATATATGAAAAAATCACTTAAAATCTAGTATGATTTTGGGTAATAAATAAAATAATTTACAAATCCAGTCAAGATATATAGTTAGTCTAAATTTAAGAAGTTTGATTACTTTTTTAATAACTTACATCTATTTTTATTTTAATTTTCAGCTGAAAATTTGGCGGTTTAATCACTTCTAGGTAGTTGGTTGTTTTGGCGTGTTAATCATTGTGCTTAATCAAATTAAAATTTTGGTGTATCGATTATTTTCATCAATATTTAAAGTAATTACGTTGCATCTACATTACAATAATCCACTAAGTTAAATCTTTTATTTGATAACAAAATATTCGAAAATGAGTAGACTATATATATATATATATATATATTGCGTCAACCAATTATAATTGCTACTTTTAATCAAAAATTAGATACTAAAAATCTTACAAGAGATTCTTATACTGGTTGACTTGAGATTTTTTTTATAAAAATTTTCCAATTCACAAAACTAATATAGATATAAGTCTTAATATATTCAAATTTAATAAATACATCAAAAATTATAATTAAATCTATATCTAAATCGAATTATAAATCTAAGTTTCGGATATTCCTTCTATTTTCTAATGGTCTTTGATACCTCTTGCATCTATTTGTTTCTTTTTTCTTAAAACTTAAAATCTAAAACAACAATAAACTTAGTGTTTATTTTAGTTTATCTTAGTTTTCTATAAAGAAGAAAAATTTGAGATTGATACGTTTATTTTTGATTTTCTAACATTTAAAAAGATTGAATGTGTTGGATACCATATACAAGGAAAACAATTGGACTCAAAAACTAAATCATGTGAATTTGTTAATTGATTTTAGTTAAAACGAAACAAAAATTATATTTTAATATATCTATTTTGGGTTCTTATTATTTTTGAAATAATATAATTATTTATTTAGCTTTTTTAAAAAATAATTATTTATTGGTTTAATATTTTCATAAAAGAGATTACCGTTTATAAGTTTGTTCAAAACCTTAATAAATTGTAGCACGGCACTGTGTGACATGTTGTTGAAGAAACTACATAATGATGGTATAGTTACCGATCTTAGTTCAAACGATGCAACAAACACAATAAATGGTAATTCTATGACAGAAGACATGCAAAATGATGAAATAGTAGGAAAGACGACTGAAGCAACAAAAGTAATAAACGTTATTCAAATATTATTTTTATCAGAAAATAAAGTAAAAGGTGTTTAATTATATTCGCATGAAAGATATTCGATGTATAATTCTTAGAGTATCTTCAAAGGCAACTTTATCTTTTTAAATATAAGATTTTTGGCTTTCTAAAGGTTACTTTAAAAGCATCTTTAAAGAGAAACCTCAAACTTGAGGTTTCCGAAATTTGTTTCAAAAGACAAAACCTTAAATTTAAGTTTAGAAAGTTTATATTTTTCAATATCCTCAATCTTAATCACTATTATTTAAAATCATAAAATTTATATATAATTTTTAAAAATACATTCAATAATTATTACATACATTAATAAATAATAAGACACTACATTTTTCAACAAAGATATAAACCAATATGAAAACATACTAACTATATCATATATAAGAATTAAAGCACTAAATCATTCATCATAATTATTTCTATAATGCTCTCATATATGATCTATCAATGCATTTTGAAATGATAAATGAGCCTCTCTATTTTCTATATGCGAATTACGAGATAAAAATTATTGAAATCGAGTATTTTCGTTGATTGCTATTTCCACGGTTGTTCTGGCGCTGACCTTGCATCTCAAGTGACTGCATTGATATCACGTTCATCTTCGATTATCAGGTTATGCATTATAATGCACGCTAACATAATATCATGCAACAAATGTTTCTCCCAGTAACGACATGATCCTGTTATAACCGTATACTTGGATTGTAGAACTCCAAAGGCACGTTCAACATCTTTTCGACATGCTTCTTGCCTTACTGCAAACATTTTCTTCTTTGGTCCTTGTGGATCACTTATAGTTTGAAAAATAGTTTTCCATTTCGGATAAATGCCTTCGGATAAACGCCATCGGCTAAATAATAACCATGGTATACTCTTTTCTCTGAATAATATAATTAGCTGGAGGAGCAGTACCTTGAGCAAGATTTTAAAAAAAATTAGATGAATTCAAAATACTAATGTCGTTGTTGCTGCTGGCATACCAAAATATGCATGCCATATCCATAGACCATAATCGGCAACTACTTCAAGAATGATTGTGGGCGATCTGCCATGACCGACAAATTGTCCCACCCATGGTGTTGGACAATTTTTCCACTTCCAATGCATACACTCTAAGCTACCTAACATTCCAGGAAATCCACGTTGTTGACCAATATTAAGAAGTCGGGCAACGTCCTATGATGTTGGTGACCTCAGATACCACTTAGAGAATAATTCTACAATGGCACGACAAAATGTCTTCATGCATTCAATAGCCGTAGTCTCCCTTGTTTTGATTTATTCGTCAGTGGCATCAGCGAGCATACCGTACAACAAAATCCTAATAGCAGAGGTTACCTTTTACAAGGTTGATAAACCCATTCTACCAGACACAAAGCGGTGTTGATTGAAATGTTTGTCATGTTTGTAAACAGAATCTGTAATGTGTAAAAATAATCGTCGTGACATGCGGAATCAGTGGTTGAATTCTCTTTCACCGTAGGTCGGATTATCAGAAAAATAATCATTAAATAAATTACAATGAGCGTTTTCTCTATCATGATGTATAACTGCATGACCGGAAGTAGAGCCCTCGATAACTTACATGGTAATTTTCTTGAGTGGGTTGGTGAATTACAATATCATAACGAAATTATTCATCATACTCAGTTAATGTTATATCACAAACTCAATTATAAATTGTAATTTACCAACTCACTAACCCATTAAACTCATAGGTAACCATGGATACCCATAATTTTATAGTTAAAACTTGAAACTAATAAACATATAATATTATATTTTTATTAGGGTTTTCACTCCTTAATAAATATATGGCATATGATATATACTCAGCATTCCCAAACATGTATGTTTTGCAGTACTGGAAAGATAGACATCATTTTGGTGCTTTATCATATATGACATATAATATACTCAACATTCCCATAAATATTGTAGCTTCAGAATCATCTTTCATCATTGGTTTCCGTACTCTAAACAAATATTGGATTCGAATTCTTCCTAAGCATGTTCAATCTTTGCGTTTTACGAGTTCTTGATTATTTGGTTTCTTAATTATATTTAGTATTTAAACATCTACTTATTTTGCAAGACTTTTTTTTTTGAACCATGGAACTTTAATTTATATGACATTTTTAATTTTATTATTTATTTAATATATATAACCCATATAACCCATATAACCCATTTAGCCACATGTTAAATATTATTAGGTTTAGATACATATATTTTAAACCATAGAGTAAATGAATAAGTTGTATCCATCCATTAAAATTTCAAATCTAGATGGATTTGTGTCGGGTTGGGTCAAGTAGCCCATTATAACACCCCTATTAGTAATATTGTGCGGCTTAAGCAGAAGTGATCGATGTTTTCTATAAAGTTTTTATTTAATCGATCCAATACATTACATTCAATTAGCCTAAAGAAAATACAGAACAAGAGCCCTACAACATGATCCATATTGGACTTTTTCGAGAGCCCAACTAGGCCCGAGCTCAACTAAGCTAGAAAAAACTTAGAAAATAAATAGAGAACCCCTGAAGAATTCGCTGTCGTCGGCATGCTGGAAATCAATCGGATTTGGGCCTCCGGCGGTGGTTCTGAAGCAACAACGGACCAAGGTACATTGTTACCCACGCAATCAGTAGTGTTTCACTAGAAGGAGGTTGTTGGTAGGATTTTAAAAGCCACAATGAGTAAGGAACAATGCACAGTACATTTCTGATGGATTTGGGAACGAATTGGCTGGCCGTTGGGATGGATTGACGGTGCCTCACAATGGAGACAGTTCCCGCACCACCACTAGGAGGCGGCGCTTCGCATTCTGTAAAACAACATATATGAAATTCATCTTGAGGTTCCGCCTTCTTTTGGTCGTTGTTATCCATGCCTCTCTGCAGGGGCAGTCCTGATCGAAACCACCTCAAGGAGGCTGCTTATCAAAATGAGTTTAATTTTTTAAAAAGTTTTACATAGCAAAATCACTTTTCAAACCTTATAAACAAAAAAAGATTCACCTTTTTTAATTAGATCAATTTTCGTGAAAGTAAAAGCAAACTCGATTTGACAATTTGATTTTGTTCTTAGAGTTTAGCAAAATACTTCACTCAAACTTC
>OVBE01015349.1:851-11530 GCA_900406425.1 Iberis pinnata | reverse complement strand
AGATCAATGTATATTGGATGGAGCTTCAACTAGTTTGATTAGTGATTTAAGAAGCAAATTAAATAGAGCTTACCACCAAGAGGAAAAATTCTGGAAAATTAAAAGCAGAAATGATTGGTTAAAGTGTGGTGATAGGAATACAAAGTTCTTTTTTGCCTCGGCTAAATCAAGAACTGTTAGGAATAAAATACTAGCTCTTATAGATAATGATGGGGAAAGGAGAACAAGGGATTCAGAATTGGCAGTTGTAGCTGTCAACTATTTTAAAGAAGTTTATAAGGGTGTTAACCCAAGTTTACAGCATATAGGGAATATTGTTAAAGGATTGGAATCTCGGGTGACCCCTCTAATGAATGAAGCTCTTATTAGACCTGTAGAGTTGGATGAAGTTAAACAGGCTGTTTTTTCTATAGCATCATCCAAAGCACCAGGCCCTGATGGGATTACTGGTGAATTTTATCAAAAATTATGGGATGTTGTTAATCCACATATTATCAACTTGATTCAAATTTTTTTTTCAAGAGGGACATTTAGAGGAAGGGATAAACCATACAAACATATGCTTGATTCCTAAAACTGAAACACCAACTAAGATGCTAGATTATAGACCCATTTCCCTTTGTAATGTTAGCTATAAGATTATTTCTAAAATTTTAGTCAATAGACTTAAGCCAATTTTGAATTCCATAGTGGCAGAAGAG
Organism: Iberis pinnata; assembly: GCA_900406425.1. Taxonomy (NCBI): domain Eukaryota; kingdom Viridiplantae; phylum Streptophyta; class Magnoliopsida; order Brassicales; family Brassicaceae; genus Iberis; species Iberis pinnata. The sequence goes on along the minus strand of OVBE01015349.1, from coordinate 10,829 downwards.
CAGGCTGCTTTTGTCCCTAATAGAATGATTACAGATAATGTCCTTATAGCACATGAATTACTTCATAGTTTGAAGGTAAGGAAAAGATGTTCAGGATCATTTATGGCTATTAAAACTGATATCTCCAAGGCTTATGATAGAGTATATTGGAGATTCATGGAACATACTCTTAAGACTTTTGGTTTCCATGAGAAATGGATAGGATGGATAATGGCTTGTTTAAGGTCAGTGACTTTTTCAGTTCTGGTAAATGGAGTACCAAGGGATAATTTTAAACCACAATGTGGTCTTAGACAGGGAGATCCATTATATCCCTATCTATTCATTCTCTGCTCTGAAGTGTTAAGCAACATGTTTAAACAAGCAGCAAAAGAGAAACAGATAAGGGCGCTTAAGATTAGTAATCAGAGTCCACAAGTCACTCACTTAATGTTTGCCGATGACTCTCTGTTTTTTGGCCAAGCTAATACAACCTCTGCTTCTAGAATTAAGCATATATTACAATGCTATGAACAAGTATCAGGTCAAATGGTTAATCTGAACAAATCAGCAATAACATTTGGAAGTAAGGTTAATGCAGCAATTAAGACACATATCAGGAATATTTTGAATATTCATAATAAGGGTGGCTGTGGGAAATATCTGGGATTGCCAGAACAGTTTGGGAAAAAGAAGATTGATCTATTCCAGTTTATTGTGGAAAAGATCAAAAGTAAAACAGAGGGATGGAGTCAAAAATATTTATCCCAAGCTGGTAAGGAAATCTTGTTGAAAGCTATAGGGATGTCAATGCCAATCTACACCATGAACTGTTTTCAATTGCCAAAAGGAATTTGCAATGAGATAGAAACAGTGATAGCACAATACTGGTGGAGAAAGAAATCAACACAAAGGTCTATGCATTGGTTGGCATGGAACAGAGTAACAACTCCAAAAACAGATGGGGGATTAGGATTTAGGGACATAAAAATATTCAATCAAGCTTTATTAGCTAAACAGGGTTGGAGACTCCTAAAATACCCCCACTCTCTATTAGCTAGAGTTTTAAAAGGAAGATATTATGCAAAATCTACTTTTATGGATGCCTCATGTGGTACTCAGAATTTGTATGGGTGGAGATCAATATTATTTGGGAGACAAATTCTTCAAAAGGGAATGAGAGTCTTGATAGGAAATGGTAATAAGGTGAGAATTGGTTAAGATAACTGGTTGCCAATAGATCCTCCTAGGCCAGCCCGAATGAAAGACACAGTCTGCCCCTCATTTAAAACAATTTCTCAATTGTTAAACCAAGCCATGGGTCAATGGGATTATAATAAAGTTAGAGAGGTGATAGCTGAAGAAGACATAAACTTAGTATTGGCAACAAAAGTAACAAAGGAAAATTGTGATGATGTTGTTGGATGGCATTACTCAAAGGATGGGGAGTATACTGTTAAATCAGGTTATTGATTTGGTATTAAACACATCTCTAGCCACCCCATTAACCGAGTGGTTGATCCAACAGCCACACTCAAGCAAAAAATCTGGAAATCTAATTGTCCCCCAAAAATCAGAAATTTTTTATTGAGAGTATTGACAAATATTTTACCAGTTAAAGCTGAATTGTATAGAAGGAAAATAATACAATCTGAAACTTGCCTTAGATGTAATCAACCAGAAACATTGCAACATTTATTTTTTCAATGTCCTGAAACAAATCCAATTTGGTCAAACATTAGTTCAGTAAATCTAGATTTAACATGTTCATCAATTCCTTTTCATGTTAAGATAAAATATCTGCTTGATTGGAATCCGATTTATGGTGTTTCTATTTCATATCTTTTGCCTTTATATATGTTGTGGTGGATTTGGAAGGATAGGAATACTAATCTGATCAAGCATAAGAAATTGGCTTGGGAGTGTATTTTAAAACTTGCAGGTGATGATGAAGAGGATTGGATGCACCTAAATCCGATTCAGACAAAGCAGAAGATCACAACACATATTGCAAATGGAGCAAGAAGCATGAGGGGGAGTGGCTGGGAAAAACCATATTCAAGTTGGTTGAAGATTAATTTTGATGCAGGCTTTTATGGACCTAACATGGAGACAACAGCTGAATGGATTTGTCGTGACTCACTTGGAAGTTTTTGTGGCGCAGCTACAGCAACAGGTTATGCTCTTAACACTGCCTTGGAAGCTGAAGCACAGTCTTTGATTACAGCTATGCAGCATTCATGGAGCAAAGGGTTTAGAAAAGTGATGTTTGAAGGGGATAGTCAAGTGTTATACAAGCTCCTTATGGGTGACCAAATTTCATTTGATTTAGCTAATTGGATAAGAGACATTGGTTGGTGGGCAAGGAAGTTTGATGCAATTCAATTCAAATGGGTATCAAGAATGAAGAATAGATGTGCACATGTTCTTGCAAAATCACAAAAAAATAATGGTTCTAGATTTCGGTATTTTAATTTGCCACCTTATGTGTTGTCTACATCTTTGTATCAAGATCTTATATCACAAGTTTAATAAAAGTTATTTGGGTTAAAAAAAAAAAATTACATTTACGTTTCTAGGTTAAACAACTTCGTGAGGAACAAAACTTGAAAGTCAACAACGTTCGGAAATTATATGTTAGTAAGATGGGTGAGGATAATATTATGATTCTAGATAATCAAGTAATCCATAACACAAAAATTTTAACAACTTAGATCAGTCATATCCATCACCCAACATTTTACACGAGATTATTAGAGATATAAATGCTTAATATCTATTAAATCTTGAATGCAAAACAACTAATCAATTTTTAGTGGTACCAAAACACTTTCCTTACTAGAGTTTTATTTTTTTCATATTCAAACTAACCATTTTGGAGGAAAAAAATTCATTGTATGCCTCCTGAACCTTTTAGGAGAAAATTGTAAAAATAAAATTAGTGGTTCGCTAAATACACAAATAATAGATTCTTATGATCTCCCTTATGAAAAGATTATCAGTAGTTTTCAACAAGGTCTTAAACTCTACCAATATTTAAAATCCCATAAACATCGTAAGTGAGAATTCAAAAGAACTAGGGTAGAATTAGGTTATTTTCATAAACAATTTAAAATTAATCCTTAAAAAAATAACTTGTGCCTAGAAAATTGCAATAAGTATTAGGGAAGATAGCTTAACTACCATACATTTTAGTAAAATGACTAGAACTATACAAATCTTTTTTTTCTTACTTGCATTTTTTAAATGCCCAGCGTACCCTTCTATTACGTTATGACAAAAAAACGTATTTACTGGAATGCCATTCGCCACGTAGGAATTCGCTGACATGTATTAATGAGACGGATTATGGTTACGTTGCAGCTGAGTTACTGAAACCCGCTGAGTTAAGAGACATTAGCTGACTTACGGGCATAAGTCACCGGCTCGTGACGACTTACTTACAAAAGCTGGCTGAGTTAAGAGAAATTAGCTGACTTACGCGCATAAGTCACCCGCTCGTGACGACTTACTTACAAAAACTGGCTGATTTGTTTTTAAAAGGCTGACTTGTGGTCATAAGTCAACTTACTGGCTGACATACGAGAATACAGCTGACTTACGCTTTTCTGCTGACTTATGTACTTCTGTTATAGCTGACTTATACTTCGACATGATGACTTATTGTAAATTGTACTGAGTTATACTTAGAGATGGTTGAGTTATGTTTCGCAGGCTGATTAATTGCAGTTGACTGTGTTATACTTATTGGATGTTAACACGGCTGAGATACCTCTACTCAGCCGTCAAGAGCTGGATTAACGTTCAACTCATCGTGTTTACGACTGACCTACTAGCGAAAGATTAATTACTAGAATAGCATTCATGTCATCGCTGATTTAGTTGACGAAAGGGCTGACTTATGGTTTCCCAGCATATTACGACTGATTAATTTGAGAAAGATTAATTACTAGAATAGCATTTACCTTGCGGCTGATTTACATTGCATTTGATGGCTGATTAACTTGGACTGGGTTATGTGTTGGTATTGCAGCTGACTTATTTTTTGCCATGTCATTATCCATGTCAGCATCCATGCCATGTCATCATCCACTGAGGATGATGACGTGGAAGGTTAAATTTGAGAGACACGGTGTTGATTTTGTTTTTTGCATTGTAGATAGTCTTACCGATTCTTCTTCGGTAATCAACTTCTCCATCTATCTTCTTCATCTTCACTTGTTTATGTCTCTAATAGTCGATAGTTGCAAGGTTTTCTAAGCCTAGGGAAAATCNAGCTACATGTCCTCGAATAAAGCTTTGAAAACAATGGCGCACGATACTCCACCAGTTTATGTCTCTAATACTCGGGGACCCTTACTATTTTGAATAACGGAATATACCTTTTATATGATATTGAATAAAGTAATTTTAATAAATGTTATTATTATTATTTTAATTAATGATTAAAATAATTTATTTATGTTAGGATATCGAAACGACATTTTATAATTTTCAAAATATATTAAGGGAAATTATCATGGAATTTGACCGGTGGATATGAAACGAAACATCTATAAAAATTGTATCGATTCGAAATTGATTATCTAACCTTATATATAGCATATAAGGTTCATTGTAAAAGTCAGAAACCTAAAACTTACACACCAAAAACTTTTCCATAAGGAAATTATAATTAGTTTGTCTATAATGGACTCAAAGATGAAGTTTGATCAATACGAAGACATAGAAGAAGATCCTACGAAGATTGTCCGTATGTCTATTCGGAGGAAGTACAAAAACATCATGAAGATGATGAAAATTCAAATAGAAGTTTTGGAGGATCGACATGAAGTCAAGGTTAGGAAAACAAGAACATATTACGTGATATCTATTTTGCAAAGGATTCAAGGAGATCCAAATTTTAATATTAAAACTGAATTGACTAATCTCCTAGAGCAAAAGCTTGAAGTTGATAATGAATTCAGTCAAACCAATCCGTATGAAATTAACTATAGAGAGTGTGGTATTTATTTTTAAATTAATGTTTAACTAGATGATAGCATTATCAATTCTCATTCAATAAAGTGGATACATATATTTTATTAATATTCACTTTGGATTGAAAAATGGTCTAATTATGTATTAACGCATTTTATATAATTCACATTCGTCAATAAATTATGTTTTAGGGTTTACTAACAAATATAAAAAGAGAAGTTAACCTTAAACCCTAAACCCTTACTATTCTGATAATTTTTTCATATAAAAGCGTGAGTTAGACTCTTGATGAGTTATTTAGAGTATATATTGTATATGATTAATTTATATGAGTTAGATCTTGTTCCCAAATCTACATGTTAGGTTTACAGTAACCGTAAGACAATATATATACATACATCTCGAATTATGTATTAACACACTTTGGATTGAAAAATGGTCTAATTATGTATTAACACATTTTATATAATTCACATTCGTCAACGAATTATGGTTTAGGGTTTACTAACAAATATAAAAAGGAAAGTTAACCTAACCCTAAACTATAAACCCTAAACCCTTACTATTCTGATAATTTTCTCATATAAAAACGTGAGTTAGACTCTTGATGAGTTATTTAGAGTACATTTTATATGATTAACTTCATATGAGTTAGATCTTGTTCCCAAATCTACATGTTAGATTTAAATTAACCGTAAGACAACATACATCTCGATAGCATTATCAATTCTCATTCAATAAAGTGGATACATACATTTTATTAATATTCTCTTTGGATTAAAAAGGGTCTAATTATGTATTAACACATTTTATATTTAATAAACTTAAAAACCTTTTATTATTTAATAAACTTAAAAAATTATGACTGGCAAAACGTCAATCAGACATTTATTTGTGTACAGTTTAGTGACTTTTACAAGCAAACCCTATCAGTTTGACCTTGGTTATGAAAATTTCTCGATATTAAAAGCGGTAATACTTATTCGTATTACATAGGACTAATATATGAGTTAATTTGTTTTAAAGACAAATAGTTAATGTGTTTTCTTGATATATAAGTTATCTAAATAAACAACTAGGTTTAAAGACAAATAGTTTATGTTTATGTCTTTTTCAGTTAATGATGGAAGACGGTGCTGAGATTTTTGTGGTCTTGAAGTAGTTTGAAGTTTGATTGTGGCCTGTTAGCTATTTCTATTTTATTTTCTTTCTGAATATATTAAAAATTCTCGTCATTCCATTAGGCTATGCAACCTCTGAAAGTTATAAGTTATATCTATTATTTTAAGTCAGTCGTATATTATTCATAACTCAGTCGAAAAGTAAAAAAACATCACTCAGAAATACACGAAGATAAACAAGGCCTTAAGTAGGATAACTTAGTCGTGACGTTCATTTACTATTGTTTCCTCTTTTAATATGTTCACATATTCTAATGCGTGCCACAAATTTATCGTGCCTCTACTCGTTGAAAGTTATGGTTGCCTGCAATTTCATTTACGACTGAGCTATGTTAAAGACTCGGTTATGATTATAGTATTATGTTGAAAACCGTTGTTCTACTTCAACAACGTAACATCTGTGTAATCGTCAGACTCAATCTCATCACCTTTTTTACAACAAAAGTTTTTTAGAACACTTACAAGTTAACTTTAATTTACAGCATAAAAAATAAAAACAAGCTAGATGAACAAGAACTGTATCAGAACTGTTGATACAAAAAAATACGCATGACTTCATCAGGATCCTTCAAGTGGTACTCAGCACACTCCATCTTCACAATGATGGAACATTGTGATACAAAAGAATCAGTGAAGCGTATCAATTCTCTCCTCTATTCCATTGAAGTGCCTGCGGAAAATAACAAGAAGAAACAATTAGAACAAATTGAAATCAATATATAACAGAACATAGAAGTGATATTACCACTTTGGTGTTTGCCGGCAAATTGAGAAACGGAGAAATAAATAGAGAGATAATCGTCGCTTCAAATTCACATAACTGAAGATAAATATGCAGCGTGAAAATGTGTCTACCTTTTAGAATAAGTGCATCCAAATAATATTTCCACGCTGCACAATTATCTCATAGTACTGCAAGAACCACCTTTGGTGGTTGCATAAGATAAGCAGCCAATATTACAATAAACATTTGAAGATTTGGTGCCCCTTTGGTGGTTAAATAGGATAAGCAGGAGGGAAGCGGATTGAATGCATACCTTTGGTGAGAAATATGGAAATCAAAAGAGAGAGATTTCATGCGTACTCTTTGAGAGGAAAATCGAAAGAGAGAGATTGTGAATTTGTTAAGAAATTAACAGAGCAAACAGAGAAATAAATAGAGAGAGATAGAGTGAGAACCGTCGCTTCAAAGACAAATGGCGGAGTTCCCTATATCCCTTTTTAATATAAAATAAAAATAAATTTGAAGAGTCATGATTTTGCATATTCCCGCCTCTTCTACTTTTTTATTTACCTCGGTAAAGTAATAAGAGTGGGATTTGAATGTCAAACTAATATATGGATTTAAATGTTTTTGTGATACAACTGAGTTCTAGTTTTTTTCTAAAAACAACTGAGTTATGGTTTATAAATGGCTGAGTTACAGTGTACCATTGATGGCCGGAAAAGTTTGATTATTATATTATCGTCATTGTACACAGACTACATGGTCATATGTAGATGAACATCTTGTACACGACATTGTACATACACTGCATTATTATTTGTTTTTTGCCTTCAATCTTTAAAATCAACTAGTTGATAGTATATATATTAAAAAAAATTATACCAAAATTCTTAATTTTTCAAACTCTTTAGGAGCAAGTTTTCATTTACAGATGATATAAGAATTAACATTTTTTACTCTATCAAAATCAAACAAAAAATATCTATTTATAGAGTTTGAAAAATTAAGAATTTTGGTATAATTTTTTTAATATATATACTATCAACTAATTGATTTTAAAGATTGAAGGCAAAAAAAAAAAAATATGACACATGTAATGAGAAAGAAAATAGTAGAGTGTAATTATATAGAAAAATAAGGATATATGGATAAATTATTGTTCTCTTTCATCATCAAAATGCATCAATAACACTAAGAGCATGTCCATTGCTAGGACCTGAGTAGAGGTTCTAGTGATTAATTCAATCAAAAATATTAAGCAATCTTAGAAAATTAAGGACCTTCTTAATTTTAGTGCATTCAATTGTAGTACCATTAATATGGTTCTTAAGAATTAAAAATTCATTTTTTATTTGAGATATTTGAACATAATTTTTTTAATTGAAATATTTGAACATAAAATTTATGAAACTCACAAATTATTGTATTAATATTTGAATATAAATTTTTCAGATATTTTTAGTTTTTCGGGTATTTTTTGTATTCCGGGTCTGAAATACCCGGAAGCAAAAAGAACCGAACCGAATATTAGAATAATATCGATTGGATATTAGAATTTAGGAACCTAAGAACCGGAACCGAATCAAGTACTCGAAAGTCCAATCCTACAAAAAATCATGAATAAAAAAAATGGAACCGAACCGACCCAAAACCGACAAGAACCGAACCAAAACTGAACCGAACCAAAACTGAACCGAATATTAAAAAAGTATCGACTGAGTATTCGAATTTAGGATCCGAAGAACCGAAATCGAACCAAATACCCGAAAGTCAAGCCCTACAAAAAATTATAAATAAAAAAAACCACGCAGCTAAAAAAAATTAAATAATCAGGACCGCCAATGACAGACTGCCACATGACGATCCTGATGCAGGTCCGTAAATCTCAAAATTAGAAAAATCACTTTTTCTTGTTTAAACACGGGACTTGATTAAAAAAATATTTAAACGGGTTAAGAACCCTTTATTTTCTAGCGCTGAACTTAGTTTAAATCACTCAAAGTAAAGACACTTTTCTAAAAATACACCTTTATAATATTTACTCCTTTATATAAGAGTTTACAACTTGTATAAAACTTAAACAAAAAAGAATATATAAATGTTAGTGAAATTTTGGATAACTGCACTAGTAAAGTTTGTTTCCAATAACAATGGTGGTGCCACTATTATTTAATTTTGTCTTTAATGATGATGTCCTATTAATAATGTCATATGTATATATACATATATTTAATTTGTAAAAAATTAATAACACAAAAAGTCTTATTTCATATATCTTAATAATTAAATCGTTTCAATTTCAAAGAATTAATGTTAATTTCCATCATAATTGATTTTTGTTATAAAAACATAATTATGTCAGTAAAAATATGAAATTTAAACGATTAGATTTTTAAAGTTTTTTCTAACGCATTTGATAATTCAAAATTTTGACATTTTTTTTTTTACAATGATATTATATATATATATATATATATTATTTTTCAAAATAGTAATCAACATGGACAAAAGGTCTCATAATCCATTGATTTTCGTTTTTCCTTCATTATTATTGTCAACTTATTTTGGAATACTACGGTTTGATTTTTTTTGGTTTGTGGACCACCTCATCTCTTATATTTTTTTATATCTTTGTTAGATTGTCTATAAAACTAGGAATTTCGTCGGCTATTTTTCAGTTGGTGGAAGCAAAACAAATATTATACGTTTAATCTAACTTATTTTTATTATTTGGCTGAATATTCATTCCGTTACAACAAAATGTATAGACAATTTTAAATAATTTAAAATTAATTTTTTATTCTAAGTTATTAATATTATTGTCAATTACTACAAGAAAAAGTAGTATTGATAGCACTCCACGATAGCACGAATTACCGGAGTGCTATCGTAGACGTCGCGAATGTTGCCAATATTTTTAATAACGGATAATAAGTGTTATTTTGAGATTTAATGAAGCGGTACCTGATCCCGCGTAAACTTACTTGTTTTTTGACGTTTTCTTTTTAATTTCTTTTTACTTAGCGTAATTTCTACTAAAAAGAAGATTTCATTTGCTACTTTATTCTATAACGCTTAAATAGTGTCATCTAATCTTCTGCAATTTTTTTA
>OVBE01015348.1:0-11531 GCA_900406425.1 Iberis pinnata | reverse complement strand
CATGCCAAAGGATGAAAACCACAAGGTTATGGGTATGTGGATACTCCTCCTCAGAACTGCACATATAGAAAAGGAAAAGGAGGTATGATTTGTTGTCAATGGTTGTCCCATACGCTATGGTATTAGGGAACATGCTTTGATATTCAGATTGAATTGTAAAAACTATCCACTAAACTACAAGAAATCCGGAGGCATGAACTTTGTTAAGAAATATTTTGGCACTGGTATAGTAAGATACCTAGACGTGAAAGCAAAGTATCAGGAGGGAATGGAACCTTCTCGTGATAGGTTGAGGTTGTTGGTCTTGTATTTTCTATCAAGTATTATTCTCGGGCAGAGAAAGACTGGTAAGGATGCCCCTTCTGTGGATGAATTCCTGCTGAGAGTAGTTGATGATCTGAATTTATGTAGCACATTCCCTTGGGGTAGATTGTCCTTTGATTACATCTTGAAACAATTTTCTCATAATATGGCTTATTTTGGAGGGAATGTAAAAGAAGATGTGGTATGGCCAATTCCAGGCTTCTGCATTCCAATGGAGGTAAGTCTTTTAAATAAATTTTATGAGTTTTTCATCTATTATAATGTTTATGGATAATGTGATACTGTGTGATACTATGTGAGCGTATTGTTGTAACATTTGTAGCTCCTAGCATTTGAGGCTATTAAGGAATTGAAGGTTAGCTTCAGAGATTCGGTTCAAGGCGTAGACCTAGCATGTCCAAGGATGTGCAAATCAAAGTTCAAGAGGGGTGAAATGAAGGGATTTCAACTATCAAAAATAAATAAAGAACTTGGTAATACTAAGGTTAGTTGTTTGCTTACAAAATTATGTGATATGCATTACTCATTTATTATGTATTTTATATGCATTAGTGGTTTGTTTTGTAGGATATTATGAACATTTTGAGTGTTACCGAAGATGAACAAGGTGTACTAGATAGGATTACAAAACTAGATCACGTTATGGATAAGGATGACGTGATTGTTGAGAGTTGGATGAAAAATTTTGATTGTGGAGATGTTGTTAGGTTTAAAGATATGCTGGAGGAAGATATGACTGCCCGAGAAGACCCTATCCCTGATAATGGTGGAACAGATACAAGAGATGAGACAGGAGCCACTAATGAAGGAGCTTCAATAACAGTGAAAATGTGGGAACTGGTAGTACTCTTTAACAACTTCAAAGAAGATATGGGAGAGCGGATGAAGAATATTGAAGAAAAGGTTGGAGAGTTTAACTCAAAACTTGCTGCCGCAGAAGGTTATGTTCAGGAGCACCTAGCATCTAGGAATGCCGAGGTGGAGGAAGAGGTAGGGCCAACGAAGAGGCCAAAAAGGTCAAAGAAATGAATTGATGTTGCTTTTTATTTTAAGTAAAACTGATGTTGCTTTTGTTTTGTGCTTAAACTTATGTTGCTTTTGGTGTGTACTAAAACCTAAACTTATGTTGCCTTTTGTTTAATTAAAACGTGTTGATGTTGGAAATACTAGAAAAACTAGAAATACTGGAAATACTAGAAATACTGGAAACACTGAAAATACTAGAAATACTAGAAACACTGGAAATACTGGAAAAACTGAAAATACTGGAAATACTATAAATACAACATAACATATGTCTTAACACAACATAATTAAGAGATCTCCATAATTTTCTCATACACGGGAAATTAGCTTCTTGAGTTCAGCAACCTCTTTAAGCATTTCGTCCATCTGTTTTATTAAGCGGCGAACTTCATCCTCAATTCCAATAACCCATGGTTGACGGAAATGGAAACCATCATTCTGTCAGTTAGGCATAGTTGCACTCAGTTTTACTTATTGAACAAATTTAAAGAAAAGATGAGAAAATGCAATATAACCTTGAAATTCTTGCAAGTGCAATAATTTCGGCCTGGCATGAAATCCTTATCGTTTGGATTCGTAGAAATCTCCTGTTGGATATGTTGTCCACATTGACAGCAAATTGGAGGAATCATTTTGTCTTTTTTTGAGAGTTGAGAGTTTGATATAGTTTGATGGAAAAGAGTGAGATTTGTGATAGAGATAGAGCGTGGGTGAGAGGAGATGAGAATTTATAGAGAGAGAATCTATTTTTCGAGTGTTTTTAGAGCCCGCCAAAAAATTTAAATGTTTTCGCCAATATTTCAAAATTTTTAAGGATAGCCCGCCTAAAATTGGAGATGAAAACCTATCTTGTTTCCAAATTCGAAAAACTGGGAAAACTAGGATAATTGGAAAAACTAGAAAAACTGGGAAACTAGGATAATTCCAAATTCTAAAATACAACTTAGCTTCAAATTTAACACATCATAATTCTTAATACAAAAAATCATAGACAAACAACATATCAATCACGGGGAATATGCATCTTGAGCTCAGTAATCTCTGCACGGATTTCGTTCATTTCCCTCCTTAAACGGCGAACCTCATCCTCAATTCCACAAACCCACGGTTGACGGAAGTGAAAACCGTCATCCTTGAAATCTTTGCAAGTCCAGTACTTTCGGCCTGGCATGAAATCATGATCTTTTGGATTAGTAGAAACCTCTTCGATGATTCCTTCTCCACAAGGGTACTCATCTGGAATCCCGAAGTGAGCATCTGCGATGAACTCAATCATGTCGAAGTGTTCCTTCATCTTCTTCCTTTCCCTTCTTTCTTATTTCTCGACCCATGGATCCATTTTCTGTTGAGAGGATTATTGTTTTAGAGAGAATCTCGCGAGAGAGATGGAGAGAGAATGATGAGAGAGAGATGGAGATCTCGATGGAGAGAGGTGATATGATATAGAGATGATTTTAGATTTTTTAAAAAAATCCTGCCTAAAATTCGAAGTGTTTCTAGCCAAAATAATTTGAAAATTTCACGCCAGAATATTTAACTTAGCCCGCTAAAATTTTAAGTAGTTATCCCTTATATAGTAGTTGTAAATTTTTTACAAATAGTTGTACTTTCGGTGAATTTCAATTATTTTAGTATTACATATAGTTATATTTTGTTTTATTAGTTGTACAATGATCCATAAGATTTAAAACTATGATTATTGATGTTTTACTTATTTAAAATGTCTATAAAAGTTCTACAATGAAATTCAATATTGATTAGTCCCATATTCAACAAAGTATCCAATATTGTGTCTTTTTTTGACGTTCCCCAGCTGATGGAAACCTTTTCACTTTCTTTCTTCCCCTCTTTTCGATACACTTTGGAGCCATGATCTTCATTTCTTTGATGTAATGAGGGATGTCCCATTGACTCCTATCAGGAACCATATAAACATACCTATAATATACCAATGCCCACAACTCTGTCCAATAGTATTTAGTGATCAAATCTTCAAGCTGGAAAACAGAACGACTACCATGGTTAGAGCATGAAATTTGGTTTGAATATAGAATGTAAGCCGCTATTCCGTGGACACAAGGATATTTTTCAATGTCAAAGAACCTGCAACTGCAACTTTTTGTTCCAAGATTCACCAAATACGGCTTCCCATCAGTATCAACGACATTGTATTCGAGGTCGAAAGAGTTTACCTCTGACACNGTTTACCTCCGACACAATTAATTTTTTTGCAATCGACCATGCTTCATGCACATAATTTTCTACTAGAGGCACTAGTCTTCGTTCACTGGATCGTCTAACTATTTCTTTCCTATGATCGTTCAATCACCGGGTTTTTTAATGATCGTATCCAGTAAGGGTATTAGAGAGTACTTCCTCGCATCCTTAAAAATGCTGTNTCGATATTGTATCTATCTCCTGGAAACCAACACCTCGCCCACTTTTCTTTCTCACTACTTTCCTCCACATACTTCGCAGTAGAAGGAAATCAAATCTTGAAAGCAGAATAAGCAGCATCGAATTCAGGCACTGTGTAAATCCGAGCCATTTCCATAAATTTCCATTGAACTACTTCTTTGTTGACATTAGTTGCATGACCTTTCACATTTTGAGACAAATGCCAAATAAAATGAGCATGATGAGCCATCGGAAATACATTAGCTATGGCATTGACGAGGCTTACATTTCTGTCACTCATAAAAACCAACTCCGATGAATATGGCACAACAGTTTTGAACATTTGAAAAAACCAATTCCAACTGTCCTTATTCTCACCATCTAGAACACCAAAGTCTAAAGGATAGTGGTGCCGATTAGGATCCTGGGCTGTTGCAAAAACGAGTACACCACCATATCCATTTTTAAGAAAAGTAGCATCCACGGTTACAACTTTCCTCATCACTTTAAAACCTTCTATGCTAGCTCCAAGTGCGATGAACAAGTACTTGAATTTGTCTAATTCATCCACTTTCACACTTATTATTGTCCCTTCATTGATCTTTTCTAACATGTATAAATAAGAATACAACATCTGATAACTTTCTTCAGGAGTCCAACGCAAAACGTTGATAGCTTCAGTTTTACCTCTCAAAGCAGTGGAGTATGATATATTGACACCAAGTTTTGTCCACACCAGATCCATGATACTTCTAGGAGGAGGAGTTTCCATTTGTCATGGATAATCATCACGTAAAAGAGATGCAACTAGTTGTGGCGTGCCTTTCCTCTTTGAGTTACAATTACTCTGACTTCCACGAGAGTATGTATGCATCTTGTTGTACGTTCTAATAGAGAACATTTCATAATTTTTAATCTTCGCAGCTCGTAGTCCTCATTTACATCCTTCTTTAGGAAATTTTAACACTAATCTCTTTTTACCTGATTTGAGCAGCTTAAACCAAAAAATTTTCTTACATGCGCCTCTATCCACCACTTCCTGCACTGCCTTTCTATTAACAAACTCTTGCTGTATTTTCAAACCAAGACCATCTTCCCATTCCTCCATAAACTAAATTGGTTCCACAAGATGTGGAATATCTACGAGCCTATCACGCATTTATGTGTCTTGCGTATCAGTATCCACATTGCCATAAACATTTTCATCCACATTTACTCCTTCAACGACATTTTCTACCATCTCCTCAATCGCCACTATCTCCCCCACGCATTGTTTATCAACTTTTGTTGTTGCCACCATATAAAGTTATGGTTTTCTCTTCATCTATGATTTCATCATCATTTGAATGCAACACCTCATAATTCATACCTACAGAACTTCGTTTGCCCGCTCTTGAAAGTTGCTCTGAAAATTCTGAAATTTTAATGACTTCCACAAACAAAATGCACATGCGATTCTCTTTATCAATGGACCATAGATAACCACAAAGGTCCTCATCATCAGAAATCGAGAATTTTTCATCACACCCAACCAACAGTCGAATGTAACTCAATTTCATTTTGACGTTACTTTCATCTAGCCCGAGCTTTTTTCAGATACGTGCTTCTACCATTGAAATACTTATCTCCTCTATTTCATTTTTCCAAACTAAACAATACATTTTATCTTCGCATCTAAAGTGTATGATGACATTGTTGCTCATTATATCCTGCAAAAACCATTGAATAACATCCATTATGCATAGATAAATCATCGCAACAAAATTAATTCGTATGCAAAAACTATTAAAATTCTGCCAATATTACTAGTTATACCACAATTATCAGTAATACTAGTTTCCCTAGTTTCCCTATCGTACCAGTATCAATGTTCAGATCTTCATGCTATACAAATCGAACAATTCAACTATTCTCCTACTCAATTGAAGTCATAATGAACTCCAAGACCAAGGTGTGACATCAGAGCTTTGAACTTACCGGTTCTCCAGCTCGTTCAAGAGCTTTATAGTCGGGAAAAGCTTACTTACCGATTCTTTGTTTCTAATCGGGAAAAGCACGTAATCGAGGCAGAGCAGAGCCAGAGGAGGTCGAGAAATCAGATTATGAAGCTCTCCCACGTCGTCTCTCTGGTGAACCAAATTTGAAGTTTCTCCAATCGAGAAATCGTCGACACAATGCAACAAACCAAACGCAAAAGAGATCTCAACGCAAAACGCTAATTAATTTCGATTTCATTTATTTAATTTTCTTTTTCTTTATGAGGTTATTATTGTAATTTCAGATGATTAAATGAAATGAGGGATGTGTAGACTTGTTAGAGATTTAAGTGATTTAAAATGTTTGGAAAAGGATATTAAAGGAGATGTCTCGAACATCTTGGTATTATCCAAACAATCCATAAATCATAAAATTTTGAAATTTTTTTAACCAATATCACATATCATTTTTCGAGTAAAATGCCTATCTCTAAATGTTTTTTTAAACCGTTATATATACGAAAATCAATTATGAATCGAGTTCATTAACCAATTTCTAAACTCAAAATCCTAGTACAAACGGTTTTATAAAAAGCTTTCTAAAAAATTAAAAATGGGCCAAAACCCAGTTTGAAACAGTAGCTTAAATAAAAAGTAATCCTAGACATATTTAGAAAATCTAAAAAAGCCATGTCGTCATCAACGAGGCCGCGAAAAAAAATCAGTGACAAGACGGCAACAAACCAAATGGTGGTCTTGAAGAACCACCACCCATACAAAGACTAAGAACAATTGGAGAAGAGAAAAGGTCGCAACCGCTTCAGCTATCTCCTGAGAGGAAAACTAGGTTTCCGGAGAATAAGAACACCACAAAACGCCGTTAGATCCAGAAAAATCCTCTTTTCGAAAGCCGCTATCCCCGCACCACCTTCAAAAGTAAAACCCTTTCTTTTCAACCGACGACGTCGTGGAGATCCACCTTGAGGGTGTCCTTTCCGAGCATCGCCGCGTTCCGCTCTGCAACGACACAAGGTAAATCTGGTCGGAACACCTCGCTACTGGGATTGCTTCCTCCGTTCAAGGCCACTGGTGAAATCTGTAAGAAAAGGAGAAGAGGAAGAAGCAAGCTACATGTATGACTGCATGGAGAGCGTCGCCGGAGCTGGACTCTCCGGCGAGCCCGAGAGCCGCGGGACAAGAGTTTGTTGCTCGACTGGTGGTTTGAAGACTCGCCTAATGCCCTTTTCAACACAGGTTTCTGACAATGAAGAAATAGAGAGTAGGAAGAGAGAGAGAGAGAGAGAGAGAGAGAGAGAGAGAGAGAGAGAGAGAGAGAGAGAGAGGNGAGAGAGAGAGAGAGAGAGAGAGAGAGAGAGAGAGGAGAAAGATAGGAAGTAGGGATGTGGTTACAAAGAGGATAGAGGTCTCCAAATCTAAATGTTGAATATATGAAACCGTTTTAAGAAGTAATGGTGATACAATCCAAATTATTTTATGAAACATTTTTTCGGAAAATACCATTAAATAATCAAAATTATTCTTAAAATTAGTTTTTCAGCGCCTAATTATAGGGTTTTTCTCTCTCTTCAGTCAATATATCATATATGCGGTATTGCCCCTACGCTATAAAAAATCCACCTACGAAAAGTAGCTTAACTTTTCAGAAGAAGAGTAATTTTTAAAATGTTTTAAATTTTAGAAACCGCCTTATCTTCTCTTTTCTGCGCGATAATGGCAGAACATACCCAAAACCGTTCATTAACTTCTTAATGTTTTTCCCAATTGCAACTCTTTAATTCACTATCTCTTCTTCTCCATTACGCAAAATCTCTTCACGTTTATCACTAAATTACTGTCTTCCAAGCAAAAAAGGTTCATACTTCTCAAATGGTATATCTATCTCCTATCTATTCACAATTTCGATTTCCCGTTCTAAAGACATTAAAGGCGCAAAAAAATTTAAATCATGCAAAATTGATTTTCCTCCTACTGATTTAGGTCACACTTTCAAAATTTAGAGGTCTGCATTTTAAATTTTTGTAATCAAAGCATGACAAGAAAATAAATCGATTTATAAATTTTCGTCCTTCAATTGCATGTCTCTGTAATGGTCTATAAACTTGTTTTTTCTTTCTCGCATGTCTCTAAGCCACTGCCTGCAGGAAACACATTTTATTGTTCATAACATTGAACTTTAAGCCTTTCCCTTTACCATCTATCTGACATATATTTCTTCCATAATATATTGACTATGTGGTATTCATAGTCTGATTATTTTGTACAATTTATCTTTATACGACAATTATGTAAATAAGATTCTTTGTTAATTTTTAGGTAGACAATGGGTGAGGATAGAACCTAGGAACTGCTTCGCCGTTTATTCGAATTAAATTTCGAACCAGATGGAAGAGCGAGAGTTAACAAACAATCTCGTCATGCAGATGGAAAATCATGAACTTTCACTCATTTTTGTACACTACCTATTATCACGCCAGTTGGTCACTCAAAAAGAGAATGAATTATGGTGGCTTTTTGCGGGGAAGCCTATAAGGTATGACCTTAAGGAATTTTCTATTGTTACCAGATTAAATTGCAAATAGAAGACTGAGGCTGAGAGTAAAAGACGAGCTCAAAAACAAAAAAGAAAGGGAAAAGCAAAGGATAGTGTTGATAATTTGTGGAAAAAAAATATATGATGGTGAACCAAAACCGATTACTTCATGGATACATAGAAGACTTGTTGAAGGGAATAAATACAAGAACATTGAGACGAGGCTTAGACTAGCGCCTCTTCTTCTAGTTGATGGAACTTGTGCCTCATATCAAACTACACACTAATCATTGGGGAAATGGTCGAGATGGTACATGACATTGATGACTTTCTCAAATATTTGTGGGGAATGGAATTCTTCTCCTTAATCGTTGATAGCATAAAGTCAAAGGACCCATTCTATTTCAACCAACCTACCACTGCCATCTAGGGGTTTGCACATGCAATGATTCTTGTTAAGGTAGCTTGTTGTCCTCCGATTGTACAAAATGCGATGCTCGAATTAATGATGGAAAGAAATACAACAGTTGAGGAGATTATTAATTTTCTGAGTCCGATGAGTCTCCATCTTCAAAACAAGATGGTTTGATCGCTTAACCTACTTGGACAATTTAGTACTCCAACTTCTTACATATAATACCCACTTCTTGTCTTCAGGTAGTCTGACTACCAAATAATAATTATTTGGTTTCATCATTCTTTTGTAATGACCACACATGTTCCAGTTATATCACTCCTCAGCGAAGCGGCCCAGATTTAGTGGCTGATATTGAATTAGATGATGATGAAAAAAATGATCATGCTGTTGATTATCTTCTGCTATTGATAAGTGATGAACATCCATTTGAAATAAATGCATGGGATGGTGGTCTTCGTGTTGTAGATATTATGGAGGTCCACAAAAAAAAATCTCAAAAAGCTCAGAAACGCAATAAAAAGAGGAGACTGGGACATAGGACGTACAACACGATACTATGCGAGATGACAATCCTAACATCTATGAACATCGACCTTATATGTCCACAACACGTCCTCCATTCAATGAAGATACTCTGATTTATAAGATAACTTCAATCGTGCAAGAACAAAATTTGCCAAATTTTGAAGGTTACACAAGGAGTCTCATAACACACATAGACACATGTTTTGCAAATATTTTCAAAAAAATGTAAAACCTGATAGAACAAGGAAATCAAACACAAGAAACCAATCCAGGTGAGGAAAATTCTAGCACATGTACACATGCTTAATACTACCTCCTACTATTTATCTGATTAAACAACAACCTTCCATACTTCATTAACAGTTTTATAATCTTAATGTGTAGATTCAACAGATCTCGATAAAGATTCGTGAAATTCACCTGAACGTTCTCCTGAAAACATCTTCATACCGCATAATCAGGCTGACATCACAATCACATGCGTTGTCCGCGACCACCTGCTGATGATCACCTTCAAGAACACAATGTTCCTTAACCTGACTCAATTCCACCTGAGCAACACATTGAACAAAGATTAAGAAACGAAGCTTTAGAAGAAGGTAATTCTTCCTTTGAAATGAATGATTATGGAAATCATGACTCGGCTCACCACGATGTTCGAAAAGGTCAACAACCAATGGATGTTGATGTCCCAAGTAACAAACTATTCTTTAGAGCATCTCCAACCCATCTCTATTATAGAGTAAAACTCTAATTTAGAGTGAAATCTTCTCCAATCCAACTCTATTTTGCACTCTAAAATATAGTTTTTACTTTCCCACTCTATAAATGGAGTAACCCTAATCTCCATTCTATTTTAGAGTGGAACTCTTTTAATTACAAAGTGGTCCTTCAATAGTTATATCTTTAGATATTTTACTAGTTAATTTAATAAATTAAAAAACAACATAAAATATCACTTCAAAATGCATTAATTTAACAAAATTAAAAATACACAATAAAAACAACATAAAATATCACTTCAAAATGCATTAATTTTTTATTTGTAAGAGAAATTCACTAATGAAAATAATTGAATTAACAAATTACGTTATGTTTTATTATTTTGTGTTGTAGTATAAATGTTTTGTATAAATACTATTATGAAATCTTATTATTTTTGTAAAAAATTAAAATAATTGGGATCATTTTGCAAAGTTTACAAATATAAGTAATAATTGACAATTAATTTTAAAGTGGGAATATAATCTATTTGGAATATTTTTTTTATAGAGAGAAATATAGAGTTATATGTTGGAGCAAAACCCAACTCAATTTTAGAATTACTCTATAATATAGTGAAAAGTAAAGTAATGGCTTGGAGATACTCTTACACTACATAGCTATACGTAGTCAGTATAATGCCCAAAAATTAAGTAGCCAATGTATTAGTTGTTATTCTATATGTTTTTTAATATATTCTTGTCGTACCATAATGATGGGCATGTGCGGTTAAATGATGCAGGACCATGAGCGTCTCAAACTGGAAATACTGTTAATATTAGGTCAACAATGAGAGACATTGATGCTCCATCATTCTCACTCGGTTTGACATAACCTGAAGTTGATCAACAAAAGGAATCATATCACTCAGGTAATACACAATCTTAAAACTGCATTCTTTATTGTAGTATGAGTATATAATGTATTTTAGGTAGTTCGTACACTAATTATTCATTTAAACTTTGCCTCCATTTAGGAATACCTCATTCATGAGATTTTGTGATAAATGATCCACCCATAGCCCCAACTTTGACTCGTGGGACTGCCATTGTTTCCCTTTCCATTACCGAGATTCACCATCCCTCATTCTCGCTAAATATATCACAAGATGAGGTTGCGGTAGATATGGACACATAACCATCTTCTACCCAACATAATGTTCAGGTACAACATCAAATACTTTTCCCCCAGGAAATGCGAACACAACCATTGCAACAGATGTTACTGGGGAGCCAATCGTTAAGGTAAATTATCTTCTATAAACTGCATTCTAAAATTCGCCCACTGTCTTAATTGCTTAATTTTACTGAATTATACATATTAAGTTTTTCCGCTTTCCTATGTCGAAAACACAAAAGAAGATGATATAGTTATGGGTTTCTCATACACTTTACCTAAAGTTAATTCTTTATCGCAATCAAAGATATTGTCGTGTTTGGTCCATTTAGACAAGTGGATGGCATCAAATACCCCCAAGAAACCAATATATATATAAATATATATATATATATATATATATATATAAATATATATATATATATATATATATATA
>OVBE01015347.1:0-11531 GCA_900406425.1 Iberis pinnata | reverse complement strand
CTCTCTCTCTCTTTCTCTCTCTCTCTCTCTCCTCCCTCCCTTGGCAAGGAAAGCTATAAAGGAAGTGAACGGCGGCAAAGAGTCTCCTTTAGCGCTTGGTTACGCTCACTTGCACCGCGACTCGGGACCACCAGCAACTCCAGTGTTGTGTGGTCCGGCGGCCCCGAACTTCAACTCCACAAACCGATCAACTGTCTCCTCTCCATATCTACTCCAAATAGCATAGGGGAAAAGAGAGTTGAAGCTTCTTCTCGGCGGTTGGGTGTCAGCTGCACCTAGCTCGCGATCGTTGGGACAGGAGGACATCGACGATGTGCAAGAACGCCGACTCTGGAGGTTCCAGCAAGAAAGGAGAGTCTCGTCACAGGAGGCTTCGACTAGTTGGGCCTGCGTGGGGGACAAAGCCACCTAGCCGGATCGAAGCCATACCAACTACGAATATCTCCGATCGCTCCCCTCCGTCTCCTCTTTTCTCGGTTTCTTTGCATGCGTCCATGGGACACAAGATCTGCTCCTCATCCAGCTCTTCTCCTTTCTTTGCGACGGACTGGCGGTGATTCCAGCCTCCATCAGTTCGACTTGAGTCTCGGCAATCTGTAGTTCTAGGAGAGCTTCTTGACAACAGATCCTTCTTCGTTAACTAGGGTTAGGGTTTTTAGAAGTTTACTCGGTTTATTTTAAAATCAATTTTTCTATCCGAGTGTTTTCCTTTGGGTTTTTGATTTGTTGTATTGGTTCAAACTCAAAGGGTTTTGGGGCCTAAATCTGAACTATGCTTATATATTTAATTGAAAATTTTTTCCAAAAAAAAACAATCGTATATAGATCAATTCTACTTGTGGCAGTTGAATTTAGTGAATTAAATTAGTCGTCAATATGAAACCAGTGTCTATTAAGACTTGATCAATATCAAGAAGATGAGAAGATTGAAGAAAATTGATTTTTGTATAAATTGCGTAAATGACAAAGTGTTCTTTTATACTCTGTTAATCACCTAACTAACGTTACTTAACAAACAGACTAACTATTAACTAAACCAGCTAATTAACCCAATTAATAAAACCAAGTAAACCGACAATAACCAATCCAATATGTATAATCTAATATTGTCCTTTCGTATTGGTTATCTTGACCAAATTACTTAAATATTAGGAGGTTAATGTTATAATAAAGTTATTGTTATAATAAGATGTCTTATTTGGATGCTTAATGATGTATAAAAAGTCTGAATGGTAGTTCAACTCCTGGTTGTCATCGTTATGTTCCATCGTAAATGTCTCAAGGCATCCTGCCAATGGAAATCAATAATAGAGAAAATTTTATAAATATCACAAAAAATTGTTCTAAGAAATCATCAATTATTTTATTTTATTCTAAATACCACAAACATTCAAAATATATTTTTAAAAAAATTGAGATATAAATATTTAGATTTGGATTTATCATTTTGGATCCTTTCGATTAATAAAGAAAAGATAACCTTCAAAAAAACTAAAATATTACAACATGTTGAACTAAACTTTACTTCACCAGAAACAGAGAGCTTCGAGAAGGAAAACACCATATGACAACTACAATTTAGTTTCGGACAATAATTAAACAGACTCTAATAAATTATTTGTGAACTCATAATTTCCAACTAAGTTGATGTACCAAGTAACAACTAACAACTATTAGTATACAATTTCTTTACACCGTTTTTTCATCATTTTTACTGTATAAAACAAGGTTTATTTAATTACACTAAAAACAAATTTTTATATAATTAAAGGAAAAAAAATAGTTGGTTGTTCCAAAAAAAATTTATATACGTGTAAAATTAATCAGTAGGAATGCCAATGGATATGAAATGACTAAATGAAATTTAATTATGGAATTTACATCATATGCAAATAATGCACCTAATATTGTTAACAATTATATTAGTTATGGAATGTAGTAGAGTGGTTAAGCTAATTAGAGTTGTTAAGCTAATTAGAGTTGTTATAAATGACGTATGATTAAGAAAGCTTCATCCTTATTTCTGAGTAAAAAGGATATTAATTAAGTACTCTGTTCTATATATTTAACCAATTAATACCTCTGGAATTTTCTGATAACCGGTATACAATTATGTTGTTGAGACAGCGACATTGCACTAGTTTAGCTAGTTATCATTGAACTCAAGACATGATATGGATAGTAGTAGTTATATTTTTTACTCATTTTACATATTAAGTAATGCTTTGACAATAGTCTTATGTATTTCTCACATAAAAATACTTTTATTTTGTTTCATGTATTTATTTTGTCGGATTTTGTTTTATGTATTTGGTTATGTTTATTATTTTAAATATATGTTGAAAAAATTTGACTATTGATGATTATTTATTAGTTAGATGATTTTTTTGTCAACATTTGGACCACAACATGTCGTCTTAATCAATGACGGATCCAGAAATTTATTATACATGGTTCATATTTTATTCAAAATTATAAGTAATAAAAATATATAGGAAATGAAAATAATTACTTATTGAAATGATCTCCAATAGAAGAAGAAGAAAAACATATATAAAAATTGCTAATATTTTATGTAAATTATCAAATTTGCAAGTTTGAACCAAAAATTAATATATAAAAAACAGAGCAAATTTGGAAAGATTGCAAAAACGTGAACATAATTTTTTTTAATGGAAAAAAATTTATATGAAATTAGAGTGGAGATGTTAATAAGGGACATGTTCCTCAAATAATCGTACTTATTAATACAATGAACATATAATTTTTTTATAATAGTTTTAGAAGTGTCATTTGAACCCATTACTATACAAGTGGGTTCGCCCTTGGACTCAATAGTTAATTCTTGCATAATTAGTTAGATGATAAATTATATTTTAGTTTACAGTAAATCCTTTCTTAATTTACATACATAATTCTAAAATGGAATATTTTGGATTTATAATTTAGATCAGAAATATTAAAATTTGGTTGACTGATTTTCTATATCAACATATTCAAGTATTAAAGATATGTATGTTCCTATATGTATAACATGTCCGCATATTTTTTTATAAATGTTTTATTATTAAATAAAGTCAAATAGCCGTATAATTTTATATCAACAGTCCAAAATACCACTACAAAACAATAGATATCTAAAACACAATCCCATAAAAAGTTTAAAAAGTCCATCAGGCCCGCAAACCTCAAACGCCCATTAACCTAAAAGTAACTAGGAAAACCCTAGTATATCACTGCGCCGCGGACAAGAGCTAAAGACCTCACCGCGGTTTAGACGGCGCCCCGACGGCGGAGGACTAAGACAGTGAAGCCACAAACACCGCCCACAAAGATTCTAATGGGAGAGAAGAGGAGGAAGCTGAGTAGAAAATATCATGGCTGGAAAGGAAAAACGAGAGTAAGTTTCCGCCGACTTGGGAACAAGCCTCTCTCTCCCGTCTGGTTCGGGATAGCTAACTATTCTGGTGGCCATGGCTCCCACACAACCACCAAGAATCGAGAAACACCCTTACCTTTCGGGGAAAAATGCCCTATTATATGCAATATAGGTGGGATATTACCATATAGAATAATTAATGCCCATTAGTATTTTTTATGTCATTTTTCATCAAATACCCTTACCTTGAATCTTGATATCTGGTGGCCATGGCTCCCACACAACCACCATGTAAAACACTTAAACACCCTATTGGCTTGAATCTCTATTTGCAATCGAGAAACACCCTTACCTAATAGAGATTCAAGCCAAGAAGGAAAGGATGAAGCCACATAAGACCCCATTCTTCCATCCTTGACTACACTCTTAGCTATGAGATTATCTCCTCTTAATGTTGAAGGGGGAACTTTAACAAAAGAAGGACTTAAAAGAGGGGAGGCCAGATCCAAAAGATTATATGGGATGCTATAGAAAGCAGGCAAATCCTGAGGAGATTGCAGAGCATCTGCAAAAGAAGAAGTATCTGAATAGAAAATGATTTGTTGGCAGTGATTAGTAACCATGCTGCTAATTGCCCAAGTCATGCTGGATTGGAAAGCTTCTTGTAATGATGACAAATTGGAGAAAGATCTACGGCTATGGAGCATAGCAGTATCCATGTGATCTCTGAGAACCCATGAGGCACCTCCCAGTTTGGTTCTTTTGTTCCATGCCACACCAACATCACACTTCTGCCATCCTTCTGGTGGTTTCCTCCATTTCTTCCCAAAACTGTGAATGTCTTGTTGAGCATCCACTTTGTCTTGAGTATCTGCTTCTTTTGCCTTAAACCATTCATCCGCCTCTGCCAATGCTTTTTTTGCAACTAGCAATGAGAAGAATGCTTCAGCCTCATAAATGAAAGTGTTCATGTTCTTCCATATGAACCAACATATCCAGGGAGCTGCTCTTCTGATTTGTTCCAGCACTTGTTGGTCTTTTGCTGTCTTAAGTAGATGGAAGAAGTTGGTGTATATTGAGTCTTCTTCATATCCACCTTCCGGGTTAGGGAAGCCAGTTAGAGCCCATGTTTGTCTTGCTAAGGAGCAAGAGAAGATCACATGACTTGCTGATTCCCCTTGTGCACCACAGATGAGACATCTTCCATCTCTTTTCATGCCTCTTTTGGCCAGGTTATTGTCTACGGCCAAAGCTCCATTTAAGATTCTCCATAGAAAGTGTTCGATCTTTGAGCTTGTTTGTAGACTCCATATACTTTGATTTAGAATATTAACAGAAGGTTGTGTCTTGGATTTTGTTATCTCAGTCTCAAACTTTTTTGATGATGCTACCCAATTTCCAGACTTCACTGAATATTTTCCTGAGTTATTCCATTTTCAAGTCCAGTAATCATTCCTCTTTTGAGCAGTTGGTAAAGCTAGAATATCTTTAGCATCTTCCGGGTAGAATAAGTCAAGAACCATCTTTGTATCCCATCCCTGGCCATCTGATCTAAGAAGGTCTTTGATTTTGAGATCCAGGTTTATAATATTGTGCTTGATCAATGGGGCTCTTTTTTTATTAGAGTGTCCAATCCATTTTTCAGTCCAAACATAAATGGATAGACCATTGCCTATCTGCTTTTGCAACCCTTTCTTAAGTAGTTCTCTGCCAAAACATACACTCCTCCAGAAGAATGATGGTCTGCCTCCAGTCTTAGCAGTAAGGAAGGATGCTTTTCTATAATATCTGCTTCTTAAGAATCTGGCTATCAAGCTATTTGGCTTGGTGAGTAGTCTCCATCCCTGTTTGGCTAAGAGTGTCTGGTTGAAGCATTTAATGTCCCTGAAACCCATCCCTCCCATATCATGAGGAAGGCAAAGTTTATCCCACTTAACCCAGTGAATCTTCTTCTTGTGAGGTTCTGAACTCCACCAGAAGTTGGCTATGACAGAGACATGATCCTGCAAGTGCTAACAGGAAGTTGAAAGCAGGACATTGTATATACAGAGAGAGCAGAAGCAACTGATTTGATGAGAGTGTGCTTCCCTCCTTGAGATAGGAGCTTCATATACCAGCCATTCAATCTTGTTTCAAGTCTGAGCCTCAGGAAGTCTAGCATCTTGACTTTGGATCCACTGAAAACCTCTGGTAGTCCCAGGTAAGAACCCATTCCACTTGTGGCTTGAATAATCAAGATACTATAAAGTTTTGTTTTTAATTCCTCATCCACTTTTGCACCAAATGTAATGGCTGATTTGGCTTTATTCACCTTTAAACCTGTAGCTTCTTCATACTGCTTCTAAATCTGGTTAATTTCTTGGGCTTCTTCCTTGGAGACTTGGCATATTAAGATGCTATCATTTGCAAATAGCAAATGGGTAATGGAAAGACCTATCTTATTGAATCTGAATCCATGTATTTGTCCAGCCACTTCTGCTTTCTTAAAGAGATGAGTGAGACCTTCTGTGCATAACACAAAAATGAAAGGAGATATGGGATCTCCTTGTCTGATACCTCAAGATGGGGAGAAGTTATCAAAGGGAGTACCATTCATTAGTACTGCATATGATACATATGAGATACTGAACATGATGTTTGCAATCCACTGCTGTTGAAAGCCCATAGCTAAGAGGATGGCTTCTATAAAAGGCCATTCTAGCATGTCATATGCTTTTGAGATGTCGCTCTTGATGGCCATGTGAGATGTTTCTAGCTTGGGGTGAGTTCTAAGGCAATGTAGGACTTCATGTGCTATAGCTATGTTGTTAGAGATCAATATTTGTCCCATAAATGCATATTGATATTCAGAAATGAGCTTTGGGAGCCATCTTTTAATCTTGCCAGAAATGATTTTGGCTTTATACATGACAGTACATAGGCTTATTGGTCTAAGCTATTGCATCTTGGTGGGGTGAGCCACCTTTGGAATCAAGCATATCTGTGTGAAGTTCCATTCTGTGGGAAACCATCCTTCAATGAAGAATCTTTGCACNTCCCCCCCCCCCCCCAATATGATTGTTAGAAGAGAATTATCATTCCATCATATCCTGGACAACTCTTTGTCTGCAGTGACTTAACCGCATTGAAAACTTCTGTTTTAGTAACAAGACTATTTAGGGACTCGTTCATTTGATTTGTTACTCTAGGCTGGAAATCTTGAAAGAAGGACTATAAATTGGAGGGAGATGATGAAGTAAACAAGACTTTGAAATAGTCACAAGCTACCTTCCCTTTAGCTACTTCTGATTTATGTTGAATACCTTGTCATCTATCAGAACATCTAGTCTATTTGCTGATCTTCTGGATTTAACTGATGCATGAAAGAAGCTGGTGTTGGCATCTCCTTCTTTTAGCCATTGTTCTCTACTCTTCTGTCTCCAAAACTTTTCTTCTTCCCTATATATTGTGATTAAGTCATGTTTTAATTGGTACAAGTTGGAAGGGTTTGGGTTTGAGGATGATACTTCTGCTTCTAAGGCTGCTTCTATCAGTCTAGACTTTGCCTTTGAGTTTAGTTGGTGTATCCTTTTCCATTTACTTAATGCTTTCCTGACATTGGTCAGCCTATTGGATAAGGATGAGGAGTTTTGACTAAGAGACTGAGAATGCCAATTATCTCTTATAATCTGTAGGATCCCTTCTTGGTGTAACATTCTTCTGTCAAATGTGAATCTTCCTCTGTGATGATGATTTTGTTCTATTAGGGAAACCATAACTAGTATGTGGTCTAAACCACGCTTATCCAAGAAGAATTATTTGCCTGATGGAAACAATCTTTGCCAGGATGAGTTGGCAAAGCATATATCTAACCTGCTCTGGATCCATAATGAATATCTTCTGCCTGACCATGTGAAAGCATTACCATATGATTCCAGTTCTATCATTCTACTGGCTTCTAACATGTTATTGAATGGCATGAAAGATGATAGTTGTCTCAGAGGCCCACCTATCTTTTCCCCATTATGTCTTATCTCATTAAAGTCTCCTTTGATGCACCAGCTGCCTTTTCTTAGCACTCCCATTCTACTGATTCTTTCCCACTGGAGATGTCTTCTACAATAATTGGCATCACCATATATACAAGTTACATAAAAGGATACATCCTGATAGATAATTTTACAGTCTATTACATTCCTGCCTGCTTCCAAAATAATAATATTCATACTGTTTTTCCAAAATAAAGCTAGTCCCCTACTATTTACACCAGGCTCCACAGTATAAAGTCTAGCATAGCCTAATAAAACTTGCAAGTCTTGTAGTGCATCTTTGTTGTTCAGAGTTTCCATAAGAAACACAAAATCAGTGTGATGCATAGGATCTATTAATATCCCTTAGATATGGAATTCCAAGTCCCTGTCAGAACCTATACCTTGGCAATTCCAGCATAATAGACTCATAATGCTTCAGGTGATCCCTTGGAAGGGACCACCTTACTTAAATTCTTCTTTGAGTTTTTTGCTACCTCTTCCTCCAGAATAACACCTTTTCTCTTCATAGATCCTGATGACCAGCTAGAGCCATGGTCTTCACCCTGAGATTGAGTGAGTCTTAAGGTATGCTCCGTGTTCCTTTTAGCTTTGAAAGGCCTTCTTCTTTTACCTTGCTTCCCATGTTTGGATCCGGATGAGCCAGTATTAGGGGAGAGCTGGCTCATAACCGTAGATCCTGATTTAAAGACTAGTTCTGCTCCAGGTAATTGAATTTTGTCCCATACTGATAAGTTTTGAGGTTAGTGGATTTGTCCTTGTTGTTGTCCTGTTGCCTTGAAGGATGCTGCCAAGAGTTTCTCCTATTGTGGCTGCCTATCAGCATGATCATTACCAGATTGAGTCTGTGAGAAATAAAAAACTATCCCCTTTCCTTTATCAAGATCTCTTGATACTCTGATGGGAGCTTCAAGGCTTAGAACAGCTTTTTGAGAGGATGGATTCTTCTCTGCTTCTGCTATTGAGGCTTTTACCCTTGCTTCTCTGATTACTCTTTCTGATCCGATTGCTGCAAGAAGGTATAGTCTCATGTGTTCCATTACTTCTGGTGCTATCTTGGGTTTACCTGTGAGAGGGTTCTCATTCACCTGGTCTTCATTCAGTACCCCAAAGCGAGGGTCAGATTCTTGAAGGAACCTATGGATTGGAGACTTGTCAACCCTGACCTGTGAGGCTTGGCTTGTAGTTTCTTCCTCTGGGGTATAATTCAGTAATGGACACTTCTCCTTTTCATGTGTTAACCTCTTGCAATGATAACACCTTTTTGGATTTTTTCATAATAAAAAGAGATGATAACTTATTCTCCTAATGGGATCTTTATTTTCCTTACTCTTCTTAATGGATTCCTGGTATCAAACTTAACCTTTACTCTTACATAATCTTGTTCTGGAGATGCCATTGGATCAAAAGCTACCTCCATAACTTCACCTATGATAGTTCCTCAAGCTTTAATTGCTTCTTCTCTGTAGTGGTTGACTGGGATATTACGAATTCTCACCCATATCATGATGAATCTGAGATAGTCTTCTGGTGGGTTCTCTGTCCAACGATCCAACACCATAGACCAAGCATTTTAGGTCCAAACAGAGGTTTCCAGAACTCGTTCCAGGTCTAGTTCATGTTTGAAGATAAATTGGAACTTATCTCTAGTTAAAGCCACTTCTCTAACTCGATCATAGAGCTGCCATTTATGAGGCATATCTTTGATTAGGCTAGACATTTTTTGACAATCTGGATTTAGTAGCTTTCCAATGATGCTTATGTGGTTCCTCTCCGTCGAACTATGTTCCGGAATATCTTGCAGAATGAAAGCTTCTTCCTCTGCCGCATTCAGATTCATTGATTGCATTTCTGATCGGATAGAGTCTTCCATCTTTGTCTTTACTTTCAGTCTTTATAGCTACACCTACTTCAAGCTAACTTTGATTGCAATTACTGCTTTGTTGATCTTCTTCTTGATCACTCTTTTTCTCTGTTTCTTGAATGTAAAAAGCAGATTACTATTCAGCAAGACCGGATGATTAAGTCCAACACAAAAATGATTTTTTTACTGTTGAAAGCCTCTAAACCATAGAGAAGTGCCTAAGCCACCAAAGGAAGTCGTGTAGTTTTTACTGTCAAAATTATGGAAAACGATGATATTTGTAGTAGGATAACAATGATAAAAAAAATACATTTCTAATGAGAAAAATATCATAAGGGAACACTATGCAGTATACATTAATGAAGTGGTTGTAATTTACAGTTAAAAAAAAAATGTCTATGTATATTAATTACATGAGAGCAGATCTAATAACACAAGTAGCACATGAAATCGAGATTAAACAAAGTAGAAATAATAATATGATAATTTATTTATGGTTTACAATCTTAAGGTAAGATCCACATTCTGTTGTAAATTGAGGAAGTGTTGCGACATGATGGACGTTCTGAATCTGAAACTCCAATAATTGTTAAGGTTCCCAAAATTCCAGCGAAAATTAAATAATCCTAACATTCTCCGAATATGTTTAATATCATGTTACTTTCATCATCTTCGAATAATGTAATTGGATGGATAAGAACGAAGAAGCATAAAATCATAATTCGTCTACCTTTCTCACAACATAACGTATATACTAAACCAAAAAATTCAATATCGCTTTTTAATTGGAAAAATCGATTAAAAAGTTTTTACAATATTATTTTCTAATACTTTTAATTTTGACATGAAACCACAAACACTTTTAACTTTCAATTTATTAAAAAGCGCATAAAAAACCATAAATTTGAAAGTCGCCAGCACGCCATCTTTTCCACCGTTTTTTTAACGGTACAATTAACTCTGTTTGTTTTTTTTGGGCAAAAAATTCGATTTTAATAAAAAATTCAAAACAAAATAAAAAATCATTAAAAATCAGAAAATTTCAGAAAATTATAAAAAAAATTCTAAGTTTAAAAAATAAAATAAGTCATCAATTTAATTTTTACAAAAACTAAAAAATATAATAAAAATTATAAAATTTAATTATAAAGTGTTTTGGAATTCAATTAAAAACTCTGAAAATTAACAAAGGAAAACTCACGTTTGGAAGGTAAATCATATCTGATCTGAATGAAGTTTAGAAGAGATCTTAAGGACACTTAGATCTTCGATATGAAAGGTGGGATACTGATTTCAACGGTTATTATAAAATCATAAAAATAATTTTTCTGAATTGATTTTCAAAAAAACTTTATAATTAAATTTTCAAAAACACTATATAATTGATTTTCTAAATTCAAAAACTTTATAATTGATTTTTTTTTAATTCAAAAACAACTTATAAATGATGTTATGAATTCAAAACACTTTATTCCCTAATAATTTTTAAGTGTTTTTGAATTCATATATAGTGTTTTTAAAAATCAATTCAGAAAACTTAATTATAAAGTGTTTTTGAAAAATTTTTATTGAATTCAAAAACAATTTATAATTAAATTTTGTAATTTTTATAATATTTTTTTAGTTTTTTTTAAATTAAATTGATGAATTATTTTTTTTAGGTTTTTGAATTTTTTATAATTTTCTGAAAATTTTGTGATTTTTTAAAAATTTTTATATTTTTATTAGAAAATCAATTTTTCTGCAAAAAAAAACAGAGGTAACTGTTCCGTAAAAAAAACGAAGGAAAAGACGGCGTGCTAAATTCAGGGTTTTTTATGCTTTTTTGATAAATTAAAGGTTAAAAGTGCTATAGTTCCATGTCAATATTAAAAATGTTAGAAGGTGATATTGTGAAGGTTTTTTTTATCGATTTTCCTCTTTTATTTTTTTATTTGCCTGATATCTCAAATAATTCAAGGTTGTAGTTACATCTTGTTTACTTATTAATTATGAAAATGAACATTATTCAATTTTTGTTTAAACATATACACTTGTACATTTATATTTGAATCTCCATAAATATTATAGAGCTTAGTTGGTACAATAATGTATTATATTTTAGTTAGTACATAAAAAATTAAATTAAAGGTAAATCATTTAAACACTGAAAATAAATTTGCATAGTTAACTTTATGTAAATTTTGAATAACATTATGTTAAATTATCTAACTTAGAATTTACACTAAGAATTGTAAAAGCAAGTATTAATATATATATA
>OVBE01015346.1:0-11532 GCA_900406425.1 Iberis pinnata | reverse complement strand
TAATATATATATATATATATATATATATATATTTAAAAAATTAAAATTATACCAAAATTTATATTTTTGGGTTCTATAAACAGATATTTGTTTTTTTATTTGGACACAAAACAAAACACAAGTTTTATGACGTATGTGTACACGATGTTTTGTGTACGAAAGCTAACTATTCAGTGTACACAATGACTATTTAATCTATACAACATGTGTATAGAGTATCAATAACAATGTTCTGTACACAATGCTTTTATACACCATGTTAATTATTTGATGTACACGATGATGATGCAGTCTATTTACAATATTGTGTATCATGCAACATGTATATAGCGTCACATACACAATGATGTGTACATGATGTTTGTGTACATCATGCTAATTATTAGACTATCTACAATGGTTGAAACAATTTAACACCCTCTTTTTCACTTTTAACCTTCCACCTCATCACCTTTCTCCTCCACATATTAATTCAACATTTATTCAACTTTTATACTCTACCATAGTTTTGTTTAATAAAATTCAACATCCTACCCCACCACTTTTATTTTATATACATTGAAAGATTTATTTTTGTATTGCATAAATATTTCTTGTATTGCAGATTTATTTTTCGTATTGCAGATTTATTTTCATTTACATTGGACATTTATTTTTGTTTTGTAGATTTATTCTGTATTGCAGATTTATTTTTGTATTTCAGATTTATTTCTTATATTGCACATTTATCTTCATTTATTTTAATTGACATAAATAAGTGAACATACAAATAAAAACTTCTCACATTACAGTTGAAAACCAAAATTTGGTATGTTTTGAGGTTGATTAGAAGATTTATTGTGAGGTTGATTAGAAGATTTATTGTGAGGTTGATAACTATTGTGATTTGGGTAGTTATAGGGATAATTAGTAGAATTTTGGATGTTAAAAGGGTTGTTGTTGGGATTCATTGATGAGTTTTTTATATGTCCAAATCAAATGAAACAAGTCTCTATTTATAGAGTGAATTTTTGTATGAATTTTGATATAAAATTTATAAATATAAAAGATAATTTATTGCATAACAATTAAGTTTAATAGATAGGATAAATTTTTCTATAAAATTTCATCACCAATCAAATACAAACATGTGTATTATCCATATCTTATTTTTATCAATCAACAAAAACAAAAAAAACGTTATCGAAAGAGTGTTGGTGGGACCCAAAATTTTTCTTTCAATATGTTGAATAAATTCAACCATGTTTAATCCGCCTATGCAATTTTTTTTCAACACCCTTATTGGAGTGATTCAACAGTTGAAAGTTTTATTCAACACCCTCATTGTAACTAGTCTTAGATGTACACAATGATGATGCAGTCTATGTACGATATTGTGTATCATGCAACATGTGTATAACGTCACATACACAATGATGTGCACATTACTAGATGTACACAATGATAATGCAGTCGTACACAATAATAATGCAGTCTATATACAATGTCGTGTACAATGACGTATAATTATTAAATAAATGTACAAAATGACGATGCAGTCTATATACAACGTCTTGTATCATGCAACATGTATATAGCGTCACGTACACAATGATGTGTACACGATGCTTGTGTACAAAATATTTTGTACAAAACGTTATACATATGCTGATGATACGCGACGTTGTACACATAAGCATCGTGTACATGATGGTATGCACATGATGAATGATACACGACATTATACATAGACTGAATAACCATTGTCTACACTGAATAATTAACATCATATACACAAAGTGTCGTGTATACAGATGTCATGAAACTTATTTTTTTCTGTATCCAAATTAAACAAAATAAATGTCTATTTATAGAGTATAAAAAGTTAAAATTTTTGGTATAATTTTTATTTTTTTTATATATATACTATCAAGTATATCATTCATATTCAAAAAATACCACATTCTTAATTCTTGTAAGAATATCACTGACACATTTTTTATTCTAAGAATACCACAATTTTAAAATTGAGTTTTTAAAAATTAGAATTTAAATATTTTTTGTTTGTGTTCACAGTTTAGGGTTTAGTTATGAAAAATGAGGTTTGATTTTGGGGTCCAATGTTTAAATTTGAAGTTTTATAAATTTTTTAAATTTGTGGTGTTTTTGAAAAAAAAAGCATTTTATGGTATAATAATTTGGAAATATGTGGTATTTGTGAAGGTTTTTTGAGAACTAATTTAATTTCTTACAATCATTTTAGAATAAAGGGTACTTTGAGGAACTTTTTAAAGATATTTTGAATAAAAAATGTTTTAAAAAGTATTCTTAAAACCTTTCTTGTAGCATTTACAGAAGATTGTCATTAAATTAAAAGCCGTTGACAGAAAAGAAAATATTAATATAAAGCACAACATTTCCTTGTCGACGATAAAAGCTCACATAGAAAACAGAGAGAAGCAGAGAAACCTTCTCATTGAATCAAACTCCTCCTAGAAAAAGAAGAAGAAGATGTCTTGGGATTCCTACGTTGATGAGCACCTTATGTGCGACGTTGAGGGCAACCACCTCACCTCCGCCGCTATTCTTGGTCTAGACGGCACTGTTTGGGCTCAGAGCTCCGCTTTTCCTAAGGTTTTCTCTATGTTTCCTCTCTTATCCTTCTTCGTAACCGATCGGATTCGTCCCTCTGCTTAAGTGATCGG
The DNA here is from genome assembly GCA_900406425.1 of Iberis pinnata. Lineage (NCBI taxonomy): Eukaryota > Viridiplantae > Streptophyta > Magnoliopsida > Brassicales > Brassicaceae > Iberis > Iberis pinnata. The sequence goes on along the minus strand of OVBE01015346.1, from coordinate 8,848 downwards.
ATCTGATTTTCATTTTTCTATCTCCGTAATCTGATTGTCCCAGTAGTAGATTCCATGAAATGTTCCATTATCTGCTTTTCTGAATCAATCGATCTTTAGTCCGATTCTGAGATTTCATTGGAATCAGTAGTTTACCTTAGCTTCCATAGAAGATCAATGTGTTTGTGAATTCATACGCATACGTGAGCGATTCATTGTTAATTATACACAACAAAACAAATGAGAGTCACCGAATCATTCAGAGTCAAATCCATAGATGTAAAATCTTCTTGTAGGCAATTATGATTGTATGGTTCTATGATGATCGATCACTGTTTAAAAAATTGTTTACATTGGTATGCAAGATCTTCTTGTAGGCATTAAAATTTTATGGTCTTTATGATCACTGCTTAACAATTTTATTAGATTGGTACGGTTTAAGGATCAGTTCTTAACAATAGTTTCTCTGAAAGCTGAGGAATTGTTCTACTAAAATGTGTATCTATAACCAAAAACTGTTGATTTTTGATAAATCTAATGTGTATTCTTGATACTTCTTTATAGTTGAAGGCTGAAGAGATCAATGCAATCAAGCAGGATTTCGAACATCCTGGGCATCTTGCCCCGACCGGACTATTTCTCGGTGGCGAAAAATATATGGTTGTTCAAGGTGAAGAGGGAGCTGTGATCCGAGGGAAAAAGGTAACTTCTTTTAGATCAAACATCAGAAGCATCAACTACGAATTTATCGATCAACCCTTACAATCTGTGAACTTGTAGGGACCTGGAGGAGTCACCATCAAGAAAACGAACCAAACATTGATCTTTGGAATTTACGATGAACCAATGAGTGGTGGTCAATGCAATTTGGTTGTGGAAAGGCTTGGGGATCACCTCATGGAGAGTGATTTCTAAGCCTGTGAATTTCATTGCAGGTTTTTGATTTAACTATAAAATGTCATTGTCTTTTTTTATTTATTTATAATTGTTCTGGTTGATTGTAATGCTTTCAAACGCAAACAATTGATGTTTTAGAACCAATCGCGTTGTTGGTCTTGTAACCCGAGTTTGGTTTTGTGTGTCTTTGTAATTTGAATATTTGATGATCTTTCTCCTTTATATGTGCTGAGTTTTGGATTGTTTATTTTTATTTCTTCATTATGTTACTTTCCTTGAATGAAGATCGAAGAACAAAAAAGTGTTAAATGCCGTATAAAACGAAATAAAAACAGGTAGATAACAATTAATTTGGTCAATTGTGATGGGAAAAAGAAACAGTGAAAAACAGTTGTGTAACATGGTTAAACAAAAAGACGAAAAAACAGTGAAATAACTGTAGTATAAGCAAACAAAAATTATAATTTTTAATGAGAAAAAACCTAAAAAAATATGAAGTCTTCATATTTTGTCCGTTTAATACCCGAACTTGTTTGGTTGCCATTTTAATACTCAGACTTTTTTCGTTGCCAATTTAAATTCCAAAAAATTCAAAATCGCAATTTTCTCTAAATTCCGTTAGTCAACTATACATTTCTGTTAGTCAAAGTTTCTGAAAAAAAAAAACTTCTCTCTAACCTTATCTATCTCCATCGCCTACTCCTTCATCTTCAATGGCCGCCTACTCCTTCATCTTCAATGGATAATACATCTAGTCACATATAAACAATACTCGAAAATCGAAAGTTTTAATTGTTGTTCTTATACAAAAACATATAGAGAATTGGAGATTTTATAAGTTTTATCATAAAAAATCAGTTTTTTTTTTGAAAAATCAAAGTTGGACTATATTGATTCAAATCTTGATAGATAAATTTATTTCTTTTGCTAGATTCATTATAATGATTAAGTTTGTTGGGATTTATTCATTTTATAGAAAAGTTTCTTAGATTTATTTTGCTAGATTTACAAAAAAAAAAGGGAAAGAAAAAAATATGAACAACAGTGGGGAATGGGGAGAGAGCACATGGGGTTTTTTTTTTTTTTTACAGAAACGTTACCCAACATAAATATACAGTTGACTAACGGAATTTAGAAAAAATTGTGATTTTGAATTATTTGGGATTTAAAATAGCAATGAAAAAAAAACCTAAGTATTAAAATGACAATTAAATAAGTTGAGATATTAAACAGATAAAAAGTTAAAAACTTGGGGTATTTTTTCTCATTTTTAATCAGGTTCTTGATTGACAAACGCAGCCAAGAATAAGAAATTCCTTTTGAAAAGGATCACGAAAACGCGGGTAGTGTTATGGTTCAAAATTCAAAACTTCATGCTCAATAAGCATGTTCAACAAAATCTTTTACTCCAAGAGAAAATAAACATTTAGTCAAAGAAAAGCTCAAGCTTGTCTGTTTCTTTGCTTGGCACCAGACTTAGCAACCCTAAGGCTTTTGCTAATAACACTGAGTCTAGCAAGTGCTGCTTTCTTCAAATCTGGCCTGTAGTAGTTGTCTACCACCTGTCAATTACACATAGATTTGTTTTAGACTAAGCTTAGTATAAGAGCTATACAATGTGCAAGTGGGCATGAACCAAATCAATGCCAAAACATATCTGCAGTGTTAAACTGAACCGAAGTGAATCAACCTAGTCATCAAAGAAGAACCTACACATCTACTTATCAATATGCTACCTTCACATCACTTTCAAGAGAATGTACTTCTTATACATCTCCTTATCAATTATCATACACGTTATATCCTTGGATTTATACATCACATGTCCACTTACAACTGAAAGCTAAAAGACTAATCTGGACCAGAGTCATGACAGTAATATCCCAAATAACTACAAATAGAAACATATTGACAAAAAATAACATAGAAAACATCAAAAGTAGTAAAGATAAACATACCTGGTTAGCAACAGCCTTAGACATCCTGGGAAATTCCTTCTTAAGAACAGACTTGTTGACAGAGACCTTAGGCTTGTTCTGCTTCTTGGTCTTGGTTGTGGCAAGAACAACAGCTTGTTCCTTGTCAGCAGGCTGGATTGTAACAGTCTTTTTGTTTGCGAGTCCTGAATTCACATCAAACAATTACACATAAGATACAAAGTAACTACATTTCATTTCCCAATTAACTTAGTTCAGAGACTTTCATTTTCAAGATTGTGATTGAGCTCAAATGAATCAGTCAATTTCAACAACAATCATATTCATATATACACCAAACCATCATTAAGATTACCCAAACAAAAGTGAAAACTAACCAGAGTGTTTGTAGGAGTTAAGGTTGCAGAGATTGTTGCTCTCTTTGCTAAACTGAACTTTAGCGTTTCCTCTTCCGAACTGTTTCACTAAGAAACAGTTGTTTGTCTTCACGATCTCCCATATCAATTGTCCTGGTACTGTCGCCATTCCAAACCTTTTCATAACACCAAAACCATTCAACATAGACGAATCTTATTAAACCAACAATTTCACACATGAACAGATCGATGTAAGTGATACTAAAGAGTATCAAATCAGAACACTAAAGCGAGCAGATCTATCAGATCAGAACCCTAAAGCGAGCAAAAATGGAACGAGGAATGACCAGAACGGAGAGGGATTAAAGCTCACCGTGGAAGCTTACAGAGAGATAGAGAGAAACTAGTTTCTAATGGTGGCGCCGGAACTTTTGGAATATTGACGATCGAGTTATTTATATATGATTTCTGAAAAAGCCCTAATTCATGTTACTGTAAAGTTAAAAGTCTATAGTACCCCTAAACATCGTTTTTAATTATCAAGAATACCACAATTCTATGTGAAGAAGAAAAGAAAAAAACCCATTTTTGCTCAGTTGTTAAATGGGGTTTTGAGAGAAATTGAAGAAAGATGGGTAGGAGAATATTGAACGATGCTTTGAGAACAATCGTAAATGCTGAAAAGCGAGGGAAAGCTTCTGTGGAGTTGAAGCCTGTTTCTACTGTAATGTCTTCGTTTCTGAGAATCATGAAGGAAAAAGGTGAGATTTTTATGAATTTCTTTTTCTTTTGCACCAATTGGGTCTTAATCATTTTACCTAATTCTCCATCTACTTGTCTAGATTCATCAGTTTTTGGTTGTGTTGAAGTATATAGTAAGATTGAGCTTTGTTCTTGACCTAGATCTGATCTTTTCAAGCTTAATGTGTAGGTTACATCAAGAACTTTCAAGTATATGATCCACACAGAGTTGGTAGAATAACTGTTGATTTACAAGGAAGGGTTAACGATTGCAAGGCTCTCACTTATAGACAAGACGTCAAGGCCAAAGAGATAGGGCAGTACACAGAACGCACACTTCCAACACGCCAGGTACTTTTTTGTCCCCTCTCTCGAATCAGCTACTAATTAACAGTAGTAGTAATTTGAACTTGTTTAACTTGTAGTGGGGTTATGTTGTAATTACAACTCCTGATGGCATTTTGGATCATGAAGAGGCTATCAAAAGGAATGTGGGTGGTCAGGTTCTTGGTTTCTTCTATTGAATTGTCGAAATTGGATATCATTTGCCTGACTAGTTTTCTACATTGTTTGTTTTGTTTTGAGGAAAATAGCAATTAGAGAACAAGCTTGTTTCACAATTAGTGGTTTCCTATTCTTCTATTAATCCACACCCAAAAAAAAAAAAAGCAGTGTTTAAATGTGTAAGAATAAACATGATGATTAGATTGAGTGTCGATAAGCAGTACGAAGAGCAGTAAACTTTGCAATGATATCATCATAATCTGGGAGCTTGGGATGAACATGACTAGCTCTCTCCTTTGATGGGGTTACTGTCTTCTGCTCTAAAGACTTTTGACCTTTTGTCCTTACAGAGTAACCCGTTGTTTTAGGTTGTTTGGCATTGACTCTTTTGACTTGTTCCTCGTCTTGTTCCTCATCGGTTGAAGAAGAAGAAGAAGTAGATATACACTGACCAACATCACCTCTTCCACTTATTCTGAGTGTGTTTTTGTTCTTAAATCTACTGATTAAATGTCTTAACGTCAGACCAGTCTTAGCATCTGCTTCAGAATCATGTGTCTTCGAATGAGATCGATCAGATATTCGATTCATTCTTTCATATACATCTCCAATAACTTTATCTTGCTGATCATCGTCGCTTTCTGAATTTGAACCAAGCTTGGCATGAGGGTTTGTAGAGAGATCATGAAATAAAGGAGAGGTTGGGCTCATAGTAACATTTTGTCTTGGAGAAAAACGTTCTTCAGAGAAACTTTGGCATTGTACATGTTCTGATCTGTGACGTCTATGTGAAGGCTCGTCTATGAGATTCAAAGAGTGTGTTTCGTTCCTGGAAAGTTCAGCAGCAGCACTAGCTGCAAAACTAGCTCTTTCAGCTGCTTCAATAGCCGCTTGTGCAGCATCTGTGGAATCAATAAATTGTGTTCCCCATCCACATCTATGCTTACTTCTTGAAGTTGAATTTTCAAAGCCATGACCATGATGATTTGGATTTCTACATTCCCTTTCATCAATCCTACAACCTGTCAAAGGAGAAACAACTTCATTAAAAAATGATTCAAATCAAGAAACAAAAACCAAAACAACTTATGAGGTGGACTTTCGGTTTTTTGGTTAGTAACTTTTGTTGCCGAAATAAACTGAAAATATCTTTGGTTTATTCGGTTTTAGTTTTTTAAATTTGGTTTCTCGGTTTGGAAATCTATAACATATTTCAGTTCAGGATAATTTTTTGGTTTATTTGGTTTATTCGGTTAATTTTAACAACTTCAATTAGGATAATGTAGTATAAAACAAAAATTGTAGTAAACCGAATTGAAAACCGAACTAAAATTAACAATCCACCAATCGAGTTACTCTCAATCGAGTTAACTAAACCGAATTAGTTCGACTTATTCGATTTGGTTAAAATACCAAACCTAGTTAACTTACAATAAGTAGAGTTCTCTGATGAATGATGTCTTTCTGCTTCGACAAAATATTTCACATCCCAAACGACTTTGTACGATCTAGCTATCTCAATCAGAATTTTGATCTTTGTTGAATCATCAGGAGCTTTAGCTGACAACTTTTCAACCAGCTATAAAAAAAATAACAATCAACAACACTTGTTATTTTAATACTACTACAATCACCATTGAGGCATTGAAGATATTCATATATATGTAACTAACTTACCAGACGACTCACACCAGAATCTGGACGTAAGTCAATAACAGATTTAGCAAATTTCTTTCCATACTTGATTGTGAACTGCTTTTCGATTGCTGCGAGTTCGGGTACTTCTGATAATCTCAGAGAAGCAAATATGACACCCGCTACAGCTTCTTTCAAATCAATGGGACAGATTCTGAAGTAATATCACAAACATCAATATTTATTACTATCCAATAATCATAAAAAGAATTAAAAACAAAAGAGTGGAGAATTTTACTTACTTTTGTGATTCGATAACATTCAAACGAGTAATAAGAACTTCACAATATATTCCAATAAGTTCATAAGCTGCCATTGTCTTCTCTTCCCTCACTACATGTTCCACCTAATACATACATATAAAACATTATCAAATAATATTCTCCAATTTGTATAGTAAATTAAATATCCCACATTGCTAACCCGAATTCTAGCAGTAGGTGTATGGCCAGACTCGAGCAATTGAGCTAGTTCTCTTCTACAATATTTAATTTGAACCTCTTTTTTGTTCTTCAGTATCTCAAGACGTGAATTCGCCATGTGCAATGCTGTTTTGCTATATATTAAATCCACAAACAACGAATGAGCAACAAAAAAGGAAGTTAGATTATACATAAATAAATTTCCAACATTGTTTTAAGAAACAAAGCAAAAAAAGTCAAATAAAATTATACCATTCAGCAGGCTTAAAGCCTCGTTTAAACATATTCTTCATGGAGCTAAACTTGGAAAATCTGAGACTGTTCGACGTGTAACTAACACAAGAGAAATTAATCCAATCTGCTAAAGAGAATAAACTAAAGTAGTTAGGGTTTTTGTTGTTGTTGATTAATGATTATTATATAGATCAGACGAAAGAATGTATATTTTGATTAGGAAAAGGAGAAGGAGATTGACTTTGCGCGAAACCGTTATTTTTAACCCACCAGGAATAAAAAATAAAAAATAAAAAATAAAAAATAAAAAATAAAAAATAAAACTTGGTGTACTCACTTTGACTTTTTAATTGAATTAATTTAATACTATATTTTTCTTTTTTATTTTGGTTTTTAAGTGTAATATGTATTCAAATTATTATTCATTGACTAGTGTGATAAAACTTAAACTTTCATAAGGTTAAGAGATGTCACCAATGCAGAGGTTTTTCTTTAATTAATTAAATGTGTGGTTGAAAAAAAAGTTAAGAGATGAATGTAAAATTAATTTTGGGGTCATATGTATATAATAAAGTGTTAGAGTCATTATTTAATAAGTCAAATATTATGTGGCCACTTTTGTAATAAAGTAAAGACTTGAGGACTAAGTGTTATGAAATAATTAATTGTGGATACCTTTGGCAATTACTAGTTTGATGAGGGGCCGAACTAGAAATTGATTCTCTATAAATAGAGGGTTATGGTCCTCAAAGCAACCTNATTATTTAATAAGTCAAATATTATGTGGCCACTTTTGTAATAAAGTAAAGACTTGAGGACTAAGTGTTATGAAATAATTAATTGTGGATACCTTTGGCAATTACTAGTTTGATGAGGGGCCGAACTAGAAATTGATTCTCTATAAATAGAGGGTTATGGTCCTCAAAGCAACCTTAGCCGAAAATACAGAAACTCTCTGCATCCCATCACCAGAGATCTAAAGTCACATAGGGTTTGCTTTGGAAGATCCATTCCCTAATTCAGAAACTCAAAGCATGGATTCATCAGGTACGCTTCCGCTTCTGTTCTTTATCATCAGAAACTGATATGGATTAAAGTTATGGATTATAAAATCTCAACAATTGGTATCAGAGCCACCATATTCAGTTTCTTTTCATAATTAAGTTTTATCAAATAATTTTCGGATTTATTTTTGGGTGAAAAATTTCAAATTATTGAATCTGATTTTTTCTTAAGGTTTATGCTTGAAAAGTATTCTGGATCTGTGGTTATGCATATTTAGATCAAGTTTAACAAAAGTAATTAAGTTTTCAGATTTTTATACCAATATTTGAATCTGATTCTGGAAACTTTGATCTAAAGTTCATGTATTTCGTCATAATTTTCGAAATCTTTGGCAAATAATTTCGAAATATACAGAAGAGAAAAAAAAAGCCTGCAGTCGGCGGCTGCTGAAGAAAATTCTAGGGTTTTTAAGAATCCTACTTTGGTTGAAGGAGAAACATGAAACGTTTCAGTTAAAGTTTCCTTTTTTCTTTATTATTTTTGGGCTGAAGAAAATTTTAGGGTTTTTAAGAATCATACTTTGGTTGAAGGAGAAACATGAAACGTTTCAGTTAAACATGAACCGGATGAGACAAGAGATCATCTCTACTTTGCGTGTCCATACACTTACACACTGTGGACCGAGCTCACGTCCCATCTACTCCACCACCGTCACTCTCCCGACTGGCAACGAACCATTTCCACCATTCAGCGCCGCTCCTTCTCCATGGTTGATGCCGCTCTACNAAGCAGCCATTTATTACATCTGGCGTGAGCGGAATGCTCGATGCCATGGACATCCGTGGCAGCCATACTCCCACCTCCTACGCGTGATAGTCAACACTATTCGGCTGCGGATCATAGGCTTCCGGTACCCACCACACTCCCGATTCCATGGCCTCTACACTCGCTGGAGTGCCTTACACCCATCCGCTCACTGATGCGCAGCTTCTACTACTCCTGTAGCTCACTGGAGCTCCTATTTATTTCTAGTCATTCACTGCTTTTTCTTCTTTATGGGTATATGGTTCTGATTGTC
>OVBE01015345.1:0-10931 GCA_900406425.1 Iberis pinnata | reverse complement strand
ATCAGTAGCTCCTCTTCATCAGTAAGACTAACATTAGCACGATCAGCGAAAGGAGCATTAAACCATTCTTCGAAATTCTGAACCGAGTTAAAGATATGAGGAAGTAAAAAATTAAGCAATGACCATAGCTCTTGAAGACTATTCTGAATAGGTGTCCCGGTTAACAAAAGTCTTCGTTTTATTCGATATCTGCATCCACAGTAAAGATGATAATGATTAGCTAATCATATACACTCAAGACAAATTTAATATATAGAGAAGATGTACCCTGTAAGTAGAGTCTTTGCGAGAGCGGATTCGTGATTCTTTAACCGATGTCCTTCATCAACAATCATATAATACCAATCAATTTTCTTCAAAAATGCTTTATCTCTCATTATAAGATCATAATGTGTTATCAACACATTAAAACTTCCTTCTCCCGCAATTTTTTCTCTTATAGCTTTTCTTTCCTCTAAGCGTCCATCATAAAGAAAAGCCGCAATACTGTCAAAAGAACAGATTTTTCAGACTCAATACCGATAAAACCGAAGAGAATGACTGTATGCTACATACCTTGGTACCCATGTGGCAAACTCGTTTACCCAATTTGGTAACACAGCTTTTGGAGCTACAATCAGATAAGGTCCGGGTACACCTTTATTCTCCAAAAGATAAGCAATCAACGATATGGTTTGGATAGTTTTTCCGAGACCCATTTCATCAGCTAATATTCCATTGAGGTTATTGTTGAACAGAGAAACCATCCATTGAAGTCCTTCTAATTGGTAAGATCTTAGTTCTCCTCCTTGTAGTAACGAAGGCTGTTCTGTAACCTGTTAAAAAGAACATATATGTCTATTTAAAAACTAGTCGATGGTAGAGATTTAAACCATTTTAGAGATCGGTATCTACCTTCTCTTGTATTGAATGTATAGCAGAGTTATACTGTCTCTGGCCTTCAAGTAAATCATTAGAATCATCGTTATTATCTGATTCAGAGATGTCAATATCCTGATTAGGAACCAAGTCTTGCAATGGTTCGAGTTTAGGAGCATCGAGTTCAGATAAATCGGATTCCGAGTCTTTTAACGGATCAATGCCTTCGGGAAGTTTCGCATCTTTCTGTCGCTGAACCGCAGCTCCTAAATTAGCAAGGAGTTTGTTAGTTTCCTCTAGAAGAGTGGTTAATCTTTCGTTTTTACTCTCTTTTACTAGTTTCATATACGCTTCTTGATCATCGGATTTAAGAGCCATTAGTCTCAGTTTTTCAGCACGAGTAGCTCGTTGTCTTTGTCTCCCGTGCCATGCCTGTACACCGTCGTTTCTTTGCCTACGACGTTTTTGAGTCGCTTGAATTTGCAATTGGAATTCGCGAACTGCGTTGAGTACTTCTGCAAAGAACTTTCTCTTAGCGGTTTCGATTAGATTCTTCTCTTCTTCTTCTAAACGTGATAACCTCTGATTAAAGAAAAAAGGATTCAAACACATCAGCAATGCGAAAGCAAGAAGGTTGAAGCAAAAGGGGAAATTACCTCAGCGTCACGTTTCTTTCTGAACTGATCTTCAGCTTCCATAGCAAAAGGATCACCAACACCATAGAACGGACGAGGTAACCGCATCATTCCCCAATCAAATAATTGGCTACTGGCATTAACACAGTTCAACCGTAGCCAAAACTCCGAACTCACTTCAGTTCGAACCTTGCATTGTAATTCTCTTAGCTGCAAGCAACTCATAAATGTCACAATTCAAACAAGCCCATCACATAATAACATTTGAGAGAATCTAGCAATAATGATACCTTTAAACCATAAAGCTCAAGTAAGCATTTTGCTTGCAAATCTTCACCTCTAGTAGAAGGCAAATCTGAATCAAAACATGAGTATGAGCAAACATCAACAAAAGATCAACCCAAACATAAACACAAATCGAAAACTTGTGATGATTGTAAACCTTCGAGTTCAGATAAGCGGCGTTGGATGTAATTCTTATTCCTATTATCTTGAATTTCTGTTAATCTAGAGCCTGATTCACAGTTGGGTCTTTGTTTCAAAAGTGCATCTTCAAACTCCTCCATTAAATCACCTCCATAAGGAGTAAAATTACTCTTCTGCAAAACAAGAGTAAAGCAACAACCTTTAAGCATGCAATGGATAAACAAGAACTAACCCACATTTAATCTCTCAAGAAATAAGAAAAAGAGAAAACTTTGAACCAATAAACTCCAATCTAAAGCTATATAAACAAATCCAAAATTAAAGCAACAACCTTTAAGCATGCAATGGATAACAAGAAACCACATGTAATCTCTCAAGAAACTTAGAACAACAAACTTCAATCTAAAGCTCTATAAACAAATCTCAAATTAAATCACAAACCTTTAAGCATGTAATGGATAAACAAGAACTAACCCACATGCAACCTCTCAAGAAATAAGAAAAAGAGAAAACTTAAAACCAATAAACCCTAATTTAAAGCTCTATAAACAAATTCCAAAGTAAAGCAACAACCTTTGAGCATGTAATGGATAAACAAGAACTGACCCAAATGCAATCTCTCAAGAAACAAGAAAAAAAGTAAACTTAGAACCAACAAACTCCAATCTAAAGCTCCAGAAACAAATCAGAGGACCATTAAAACAACATAACCAAGGTGAAAACTTTGAAACAATAAACCCCAATTTAAAGCTCCAGAAACAAATCCCAAAGTAAAGCAACAACCTTTAAGCATGCAATGGACAAACAAGAACTAACCCACATGTAATCTCTCAAAAAAACAAGATCTTTGAACCAATCAACTCCAATCTAAAGCTCTATAAACAAATCCCAAATTAAAGCACAAACCTTAAAGCATGCAATGGACAAAAAAGAACTAACCCACCCACATGCAATCTCCAAAGAAACAAGAAAAAGATTAATCTTTGAACCAACAAACTCCAATCTAAAGCTCTATAAGCAAATCCCAATTTAAAGCTCCAGAAACAAATCAAAGGACCATTGAAACAACATAACCAAGGTGAAAACTTTGAAACAATAAACCCCAATTTAAAGCTCCAGAAACAAATCCCAAATTAAAGCACAAACCTTTAAGCATGCAATGGACAAACAAGAACTAACCCACCCACATGCAATCTCCAAAGAAACAAGAAAAAGATTAATCTTTGAACCAACAAACTCCAATCTAAAGCTCTATAAGCAAATCCCAATTTAAAGCTCCAGAAACAAATCAAAGGACCACAGAAACAACATAACCAAGATGAAAACTTTGAACCAACAAACTCAAAGCTAAAGCTTCAGAAACATATCAGAGAATCAACAAATCGATAAGAACTCATAAACAAGAAAGGGGGTAAAAACCCAAAAACCTAAGGCGATCAAAATCAAAAAGACTTACAAGCGGCGGAGAAGGAGAAGGAGACGGTGGAGGAAGAGAAGAGGAAACGTCATGATAGATTGAAGAAACAGTGGAGAAAAGATGAGAAGGCAAAGGAAGGTCACGAGAGATGTAATTGAGAGCACAGATCAAAGACTTGGTTGTTTCAAGTGGATCTTTGTGAGATTTGATGATTCTATCTTCTAGCTGATGACCCACCATGGCGGGAACTTGCTTCCTTCGATTTCAACTATCAATTTTTATTTTTTTTTTTTTGTATTGTTTTTTTTTTTTTTTTGTATTGTTTTCTCAATTCTTTCTCTTTGCCTTAGGCACACATTCGAGAGTCCGAGACAAGATGGGACGGAGAGATAAATTGGACTCAAAACGTAATAGTTAATTTACTAAACGCCCCCTTATATCTTTTTATATTTACGTAATTACCCCCACTCTTCCTTCTTGTAATGGGCCGTGTGTTAAGCCCATTTTAGAGATTTCTGCCTTTTCATTGGTACTTTTAGTATTGGGCTTAAAAAGATTTTCATATATGGAAATTGAGTAGATTTTGTTAATATATGGAAGTGAGAGGTGGACATTCTGGTCTGGTTCGGTTCAATAATTTGAGTTTCGAATTTTTTGGGTTTAATATAAAAGACACAAATATAAATTGAGTAGATTTTGTTTTGGATTCCGGTCAGATTTTGAATTTTATACCAAATCCATTATGGAACTGAGATTTTTTTTTTGTTTGGGTTTTTAGATAATTTAAATTTTTGATCTTATATTTTGGGTTCATCATTTACGATTTAGATTTTTAAGTAATTTGGATCTAAAATTCGAATTACCCAAACTAAAAAATCTGAAATACAATAAAAAATCTTTACCCAATAAAAATTACTTATATATATAAATACTTTAATCCATCCAGGTTTCGAATTTTTACTTATATATATAAATACTTATTACCCCACTCTTCCTTCTTTTAGTGGGCCGTGCGTTAAGCCCATTTCTATAGTTTTCAGACTTTTTGTTTGTATTTATTGGGCTTATGAAAATCTGTTGATATATAGAAATATTGACTAATGTACCGGACCGGTCTGGCCACACCAAGATGAAACATTTGCCTACAGCCCTTATTTTTATAAGTTTGATCTCATATTTTATAGGCCCCTAAAATTTTAAAAATTTATATATAGTGGCTCCAAAAACAAATATATGAAATATTAGCCTTAACTTTGTTTTAAGCACCCCAAATTTCAAGGCCGGCCCTGCTAATGTACATATGAAAGTTTGTATGAGTCGAATATTTTTTTGCTCTATCAAATATAATAAAAAGATGGTTTTGTTTATGCAAATTATACCGAGCCATGAGATGTACACTTTCGTTTTAGCACCATAATGTTTTCAGTGTTGTTATGGTTGTGGCTCGTTCGATTTTCACTATATATTTTTTTGGCTAGATAATATAGAGGAATTCTTTGAAACATCATAAAAAGTTCAAATTCTAAAACTACCATATACTTCCAAAAGTTTCAAAAATATCACACAATCTCAAATGTTCCAAAAATATCATAAACGTTAAAAGTGAATTTTAAGGGTTTAAAATTTAAAATTTTCGGTTTGAGTTCACTAAAATAGAGTTGAGAGTTCAGTTTTGAAGGAGGTATGATTTGGTTTTGGAGTTTCAAAGTTTAAATTAAAAATTTTAAAGCTATTTCAAATTTTATTGTATTTTGGAAAAATGTACTATTTTTGGAACTTTTGGAAATGTTTGGTATTTTTAGAATATATTTAATTTTTAGTAGTATATTTGATGATGTTTCAATAATATATTATTTTTTGTGATGTAACATAGTCAAATTATTAGTTTTTTTTGTGTGTCTAAAGTCAAATTATTTGTATATCCATACTTTAATTTTGGTCGTGTCGTCTGTCGGGATCACTATAATAAGAATTAAATAATACAAGCATATTTTCTAATAAGACACAAGTAAAAAAGTAAAGCATGATTCGAGCGGCCACAAGGTTGGCTATGCTACTTCATTTATTTCTATGCGTTGGTTCGAAACTAATTAAGGACCACACTTTGTGCTCATAGACTCATATATTTATATATATGTCGACAGATTACGTATGCATGTTTACCTCCTTTCTTAATCTCATAACTTTTTAATTTCTAGCTCATACTTTTTTTTAAAGGTAATTTTCTCATACTTACACTATTATGTTATCTTTATGCAATGTTTTTAAAATCGGACCGACAATCGAACCGAAAAAAATTTCGGGTTGTAAGTCGATGTGGTCCGACCGGATTCGATCGGGTTTGATTATTTTATTTAAATTAGATTTATATATATATATATATATATAATTAGCAATAACATAAAATTTTCATAATTTAACCCATACAAATAATAGAATAATCAAAATCATAAATTAAAAGTAGTAAAAAACATACTATGTATGTAACAAAAGAACCATAAAATGTAAAATTGTGGTTTTATACATCATACATTTACAAAAATCTAAATATTTAACGTATTATAAATTTATAAACTTATCTAATATATGTCACAAAAGCATAAAATGTTAAATTGTATTTTCATTCATTATACACATAAAACATTTTTTATTTAAAAAAAATAACTTGTTGAACCGGGATTGAACCAACCCGGGTAAACCTCCGGTTCGCAGTTCAACCCGGTTTGACCCCCGGTTCGGTCCGATTTTAAAAATACTGTCTTTATGTCATTTTAAAATTAATAATTATGTTTTATCTTCTTTAAAATGGGAATTATATTACATGCAATTAATCGATCAACAAGATAAACTCAAGAGCACATTTGTGTTGTTCAAAGCATATATTTTGAAATGGAAATCAAGTGGTTGTAGTCTATTGATTACTATATTTGAGGAGAAATCGCTATATTGGTCCTGTCCAATGATCGATTTATATTGAGTGTGGAATTACGAAATCTTGGTCAATCGAAGATGGTGCCATGTTTCAGATCCGTTAAAAACTCTAGTGAATGAAATATTCAACGGTGTCATTCACCATTGGAAAAAATTAAAGGTATTGGTCCCAAACTCTTTCTAGCTTACAAAAATTGTTTTTTTATGACCCGGTAACCGAAGCTCCGAAAAACTCCGACTAGATTCAAAGCGTCCGCAGTCGCCAAATGTATCCGGGATGGTTTCGAAATTCATCCCATATTAATTAACGGTGGCCGGGTTTAAAAAAAAAAAAACATATATAGCACACGTACGGAGTAATGCCTAATCATCCACTTGGTATAGAGCATATAGAAATGCTACCATTAGAAAATAACTTTATAGGAAAAGAAAAAAACTGACATCTACTTGTTATATTATAAATATAATAACATATCAAAAGCATATTCGTACCAAAACCACGTATGTATTGTCTCATGACATTTTGTGAGAAAAATATAACTTATAGATCTACTTGTGTTCATGTCTGTCTCGAAAAAGTTATGGTCTGCTACTTAAAAGTGATCTTCATTAAACTATACACCACACAACTAGCATAGAATCTTCGATGGTGTTGAGCTTTGTATTGTATACACATTGCTTTATCGACACATAATACAGAAACTGTGAAAGCTTTTTCCATTGTAGGAAACAAGATTCTCAAAAGTCTCTCCCACTCTCCTAAAAATAAATATAGAAATGGTTAACAATTTCTAGAGTTTCTTTCTTGTAATTTTTTTTTTTTAACCGGAGCTTCTAACTCTGATGGTAATGGACGGTCAGTTGAGGTACCCATTATCACAAGTTCGAGTCCCGACTACTGTAGTATTCATATATGGTATATAGTGTCTAGGAGTCGACACGTGGAAAGCAATTTGGCCGTCCATGTGGCTAGTATAAGCGAACCGATAGTCTAACAGTGGACTCCTGCTCTGTCGGGTGACTGACCGATAGTCTAATACGAGAATCTCTGCTCTATCGGGAGTATTTGGATATTTAGGTTATATATATATAAAAAGTTATTGAGCTAACAAGAGTCCGACATTGAAATTTTTGTTGAGAGATACCGTTGAATAGTCCATTATAGAGACTAAAGCATAAGATCAACTATTTTCGAATATTATGGAGATGATTTAATGATTTTTCATTTACAAGGATTTGATCCCAATCCTAGATCGCCTGGACAACAATATTTTGTTAGTAAAAACCACTTGACCATCATCATTTGATTTTTTTTTTTGCAAGATATACGGCAAACAATATAGATAACTATGGGTCCAAATGGTTTTACGTATGTTAAATTATGATGTATAATTACTAAAAGAAAGAGTTTATAACTTAATCTTTTGATCAAGCTAAATTCAAAAATTGGAATGGTATATAGGTTTGCTTGTTTTATAAAATCATTTAAAAAATAATGATGCAATGTAAATATATGATAAAATATATATTATTTTTATTCTATTATTTTGTTTAATTTGGATTTTCAGAATTTTATCATAGTTTTAAATTTTTTTTTTGTCATATTAATTTCTGAACCACAACGGGCCGGTCCAGTAACAAGAGAAAATGCATTTGCTATGCGAGTGGTCATGTTCGATCACTGATCTGATAACAAGGCAATAACAGTGACACACCTCTAGGTCATTTGATCCGTGTTCTTATGATTCTTTTTTAACTTATAATATTATTCAATTTTAATAAAACATTTATATATAAGCTACTCCTTACTATTTAAATCATAGGAGTAACATGCATAGGTTGGATTTGAAAAGTGAAAAAAAAAAGAAACAAAATGTTGGCTAGCAAAAGAGAAAAAAGACAATTTAATGTTCATTTAAATCAACCAAACTTAACATAGTTTACAATTTTTTTAATAATATTGTCCTGAATTTGAGAGAGAATATTCCATAATAGAAACCTAGCTAAGTGACTTTCTTCTATTCGAGAACAAAATTGGTTCCCACTAATGTTTTAAATAATTATATTTTTGGTTAATATATTTATGGCCATTCTATAATTTTTTAGGTCATTGACAAGTGGGTGGAAAATGGAATTTATTCTTTGCATTCATATATTATACGTGTAAGAGTGTTTTTGACATACTTTTGTTTCTTTTTATAAAAAAATTGTTTTCTTGTCAACGATGTATGTATAATTTGAGATCAAAGGAATGTTCATACATTGATTAATGTCAATACTCTTACATTAATTTAATTTTTTTGGTCAATGAAAAGGATTTGAACATCGTTGGCATGTTGTTATAATGTTGGTAAGTTGGGTTGAGAGATCCGATTTCAAGAATATAATGGTAGATTAGGAAAATTTAAAGAATAATCAATTTGATTATTTATGTCATTAAAATATATTTTTATTTTTAGCATCGGTTGTAAAATAATTTCGCAATTAAGTGTGCTTACATTTGAAACAATTAACCGCTTCCAAAACCTCCCAGGCGTGATTTTCTAGGTATCTTCGAAGATGACGTTTCTCGACGCTCGCGATGGCTTGCTCTGTCGACGTCACCTCTTTTTCTCACTCGCGTCTTTCTCTTTGTAGGTAATATATTAAGAAGTTAGTTTTAGTATTGTACGAGTGAGAACAAAACATCTCATAATAATTTATTGAGCCAAAAAAAGCAAGTTTTTAATTCTCATGTACTAGCACATTTAATCGTCGAATAGTAAAAAAACCTATAGATCGAAGAAAGTAGCTTTCGAAACCGAAATAATAAGGGGTGTTACATGGATTTAATAATCTATCGGCACTGAGCCGGATCTAAACATATCATGATAAAATATTTTAATGGGGCCTCCAAAGATATATAACTTCCAATTTCTAAAATCTGAACAACAATTTTTTAAAAATAAATATGTATATATATTGAAAATGTTAATATATAATTAAATAATATATAAATGTTGCTAAAACTATTTATAATAAATTTTAGGTTGAATATAAATTATTGTTACTTTTATTTTATATATTATATTCTCAGTTCATGTTAATTGTGTAAGTAACTTTTATATGATACAAACTAGATATTTTTATTTTTTTTATGTATGGTCCCAAAAATTTCATCTCCGGTTTTGCGGGACATGAATATTACGAAGAACCAAATATTCATCTTCATCATGAGGAAACAAGATTTGTTCATTTAAGGGTTTTTTAAAAAAAAAATTTGTGTAGGTAAATAAACAAAACAAAGCGTGTAGTCTATTAAACAGGTTTAAACCGTTGTGGAGAAAAGTAAATCCAAATAATTTTGAATTCAAATTAATGATACACTTAGAATTATTTATTTTCTTATTAAAATTGTTGTTTGTCTATTGACGGATCAAAATTGCAAAATTCTACAGAATTTTTTTTTTTGTTAAAGGATTTTTAATTAAAAAACTTATAGTATTACAACCATATATAACTCATTATAATTCAACGCAAATCTAAAAAACAAACCTAAACCAAAAATAAACCAACACTTTTGGATTGGACTAACTAAAGTCCAAAAGGAAACCTTAGGACCCAAGCAACAAGGAGAGAATCCTTTTGATGTGCCGCCGCCGTCTGTTGCATGCAGATCCCACCGAAACAGTATCTCTGGTGGTCCGGCGACAGCTCCGAAACATTGCATCGATTCAGGACCGTCGATGATACCCACCGTCGATCTCGCTTGGAAAGGAGGAGGAGAGATGGTCTGTTAAATACGCCATGGTGTTGCTTGGTTTGAAGATGTAGGTTTCCGTGTGGGAGGGACGGAAGAAGAAACCTTCAGATATGATGAAAACGAAACTCTCGACGTCGATGGTCTCCACGCCTCCGCCGTGAAGCACGGTGGCCTCCGTATACCCCAGGGCTCCCGCTTCCGCTTCTAGATCTTAGAGGAGACATAGGAAAAGAAGACAGAGAAACAGGGAGAGAGACTGTTTTTTATTTGATAGAAAAAAAAAAAAATCTTAATACATTCTTTTTGTGCGTAGTCTCTTTCACATCACATGCACAACAATTCATAATTCCTTCACGGATCATCTTCTTTCCTTACCAAGTTTCATCCATTGCTACAATGTATACTACACTAAATTAGAAATCCGCATGATACTATATAATTTTACTAAACATGTCGTGTTCACATAAAATACGTTCTAGTTTTTTTTATTCCATCTAATGGTAAGAAGTACAACTAACAAAAAGAAAACAACAAAGACAGAAATACAAATCGATACCGAGCGAGAAGAAGGTATCTTTGGAATAAAAAAGTCACAAATGGCAATTCCTTATAAAAACTAAAAACTAAATTAGACACAAAAGAGCAAATCGAAGTAGAAAACACGTTATAGTTTATATAACACTAGATTAGGTCCCGCGTGATACGCGGGTAAATGTAAAATATTTTAATTTAAAAATGATAACCCAAGTGATTAGATATTCTAAGCAACGTTAAAATCAATGTTTAGTTATTATTAGACTTTTTGTAAATTATAATTATAAATATCCAAAATTATTGATTATCAAAATTATTAGAAATAATATATATATATTTTTTATACATTGTATATTTTTGTTATTTTAATCTTATAATATTAATATTT
>OVBE01015344.1:0-11533 GCA_900406425.1 Iberis pinnata | reverse complement strand
TAACTTTATTTTGACCACTCTCAAAAATGTGCTCTCCCTTTAATAGTATAGATTTTATTGGATTACTTTTATCATATAAATAATTTAAATAAAAAATAAAAAGATAGTTGAGATTTTTAAGGAATTTTTTTTGTTTCTCTTTTACCCTTAATGAATGTTGAGAGTTTAGTTCAAAAGTAATGGCATTTCATGTAAATGTTTACAAAATAAATGTTTTTCTCCAAAAATCCTTCCCAATTAATAGTATAGATATTTATGAAGTTAAAAAGATAGAGGTATCACTAATATTTTTTACAATGTCTATAAATAATAAGAGAGTTTTTAAAAGATAATAAAAAATAGGATAGTTTTCAAAAATTGATGTATGAATAAGGTAGTTTTTAAAATCTCTCTATTTTAATGACTACGTTAACTTATACAAACAAAATTGTTATTAATAATTTTTTTAATGATTTTTAGTTAATTATATAATATACTATATTAGTAAATTACTGTATTAATTTTAATAGAATTTTAGCTTCATAACGCAGACAAAAATATCTGTATTATAAATTTTTTCTCACATATGTGTATAAATATAGCCAAGAAACTGTTTTATCTTTTTAGTTTTTATCAAATAAAATTTAAATATTTTGTATATCGTGGTTAAGTTTACTACGCTAAATTAGATTTGACTAATCTTATCACTAATTTTTTGGCTGAATAACCAATATTAAATATTATTTTGTTAAATTATTATAATAAAAAGAATCTGCTAAGATTTTTTTTTATAAAATTTTCAAATAGGAGTACGTTACTAACATGTAAAAGTAATTTGATTATATATCGAGACGAATGAAAGTACGAAACGAATTCCTAGACAGACTAGTGGACAAAAATTTTATGGGGATTAGAAAGAGAAAGAATCCAGAGTACATATACCTGTTATTTGACATTTTTACCGTTTTATCGATAGGTATGTATTTACTTTTTTATTTTTACTTTCATTTTCATTTTACTGTTATCTATATTTATATGTTTTTTAATGTTCGAATTAAAGTATGATTTGTGTTATCATTTCGCTAAATAACATTACAAACCGCATCTTTTGTTTTACATAAATATTTTTAACTGCATTTTATTGACACCGCACAAATATATATATTATTTGATTTGTTATATTTTGTATAAGAAATGAATTAAAACAATATGTTGTCATTATTCATAAATTATAAAATAGTACATAGATTTTAAAAAGACAAAAAAAATTTAAAAGCTGAAATATGGTATTCATTTGTATTAAACTTTCACCAAAATTTGCAAATGATTACCACTAAAAAATGTTAGTATAAAATAGAATAAACAAATAAAAAAAATGATAACTTAATTTTCTAAACAAAAACTATCGTAGATAACATTATGAATTAAGAAATCGAATGATTAAATTTCTCTTTTACTTTATGTTGTGCTATCATCACTTACAAATCAATTCAATCAATCGATTTCATTCAGTAAAGATGAAAATTAAACGATAGGGATTCGTGAGTTAGGATTAGGATTCGAAGTTTTTTTCAAATCAATTTCAGTAACTAAAACGACAAAGATAAAAGTGTAAAAAAAAATTAAATTAGGCTAAAATATTTGTGTAAATATCGAAGATAGTAAAACAGAGATATTTAAAATTAATTAACTTACATAATTATTGAGTTAGTAGAATTGTTAAGCTCATTAAAAAAAATTAAGAAAAACTTTCGATTTTGAATTTTCTGTATATTAAAATGACAATGATTAAAAAATATGAAAATTGAAATGACAACGAAATAAGTTTATGCCTTTAACTAACAAAAATTTAAGAGTCTGATTATTTTTAAAAGTTTTCCATTTAAAAATTAAATATTAGTAAATTAAGTAAAATTGTATGTAATCTAAATGAGTGGTGAAAGAGGGATGAACTGATTTTAGTGCGAAATAAATTTTTATTGTTATCCTAATAAATTTTCAAATTATGCGATTATTTTAAATAAATATAAGGAAACTGCGATCGGGTGATTTTTGTTCGCAATGCAGTGCGAACAATGAATTTGTGAACCATGCTCTATTCACGTGTCCACCAGCAATTCAGAGCTGGGCGCTTTCACATATTCCGAGTGCACTTGGGATTTTCCCGACTGAGAATCTCTATCAGAACTTTCATTACTTATTATCCAACACGTTAACCGAGCAATCGGTGACACATGCCTTAAGCAGTTCCCATGGATTGTCTGGTATGTTTGGAAATCGCAAAATGCGAAGTGTTTTTCAAATTCTTCATGGTCTCCGCCAGATATTGTCGACCTTGCACTAAAAGAATCAACAGATTGGTTCTCAGCCCAACCCATGTGACGTTTGTTAAGTTCTTTACCTAATCAGCCTTCTACCACAAATTACATGAGTCAGCCAGCCATGCTTACATGTTGCGGTGTTGATGGTCATGGAAGGCGGGGGATAATTTAAGCGGCATAGGATGGTCTTTATTCTCGGATAACGGTGAAACAATCCTTATGGGTTGTGCCGCTATTAACCGAGGATTTTTTCCTCTACAAACAGAGTTGTTAGCTTTGATATGGGGAATAAAGTGTATGCGGACCCGGCAAATACACTGTACAAACTTTCGTACAGATTCGACAGATCTAGTAAATCTCTTGGATAATCCCGCGGAATGGCCAGTCTTTCATGCAAAGTTGGCGGAACTGTACGCTCTGAGGCAAGAGATTCCAAGGTTCAGACTTTCCTACTGCCATAGACTACAGAACAAGCAGGCTGACTCACTCGCTAGGGGAGTTCGTCGGAGAAATGTGTTAACCTCGTACTCGGGGCCTTCACCACCTTTATGGCTGGTTAATTTCCCGTTTTAAATTGTCTTTCTTTCTTGCATTTTTGTTGTCAAAAAAAAAAAGAAGTGCGAGACAGTTTAGGTAATTAGAGGTGGAGTGAGTACTTTAAAAAAATATTTTGTTTATGTAAAAAAAAAAAAGACTCGGTTAGTTACTTTTTATTTTTTTATTTTTTCATATATATATATATTAATATAAATATTATTCATTAATTATGAGCCAAAGGAAAGCCCATGATTACACAAACAGCCCAATTACAACAACAAATCCTAAATTCCTTAAGCCCACAAACCCAGAAAGCTTCATAGGCCAAATGACCCGCAGCCCAACTGAACCTAGAAGCCCAAAAGGAGTTAGGAAACCCTAATCCTAACCGCCGCCGATTTGACTCGGGAATCCACCACAAGGACATGGTGGCCCGGCGCCGGAACTGAAGCAAAGCTGCCCCTTTGCCCACGAAAACCTGCAAAAGGTAAGAAGGAAGAAGAAGCCGATTAATAGCCAGCCTGAGTGACGGATTCGTGAATAGGTTTCCGGCGTGAGGAGAAGCAGCTTCCGACGCCTTCCAGACACAAAAAGTCTCTAATCTCAGCAGCCCCGCCTCTCACGATCTACCGAGATGGCGAGAAGACTCGCGACCTTCCGATGAAGAAAGCTCAGACGCCTTGAGGTTCCCGAACCGCTCCCTTGCCGTCCTCCTAGCTCCACCGCCGCATGAAATCTAGCCGGAAAGCGATGCCGGTAAGCATCTTCTAACCTAGAGCAGATCCGCCATGAGAATGTAGAGAGAAAGGGGATTTAGAGGTTGTAGTCGCATTGGGTGTAAGTGTTTTCCGAGGACTCGCCGGCGTTGGCTCTCACCGGCGAGTCCAGGCGATGGTTCCTGAAGGTTGTTGCTCGGTCGCTGGAGAGGGACTCGCCTCCTCCCTAACTCTCCACAGGTCTCTGCAAGTTCAGATCTGATCTGAAAAAGAGAGAGATTCGAGAGAAAGAAAAGAAGAGAGAGAAACAATGTGATTAAAAAAATTTAGTTACTTTTTATGGAATGTACTAAAAATATATATTAATGTTGCTTAAAAATATTGTTTAAAATAAATATTTTATTTACTAGTACAAACTAAATATTTTATATCTGTAGCTTCTTAATATATATGCAATGATAATAATTTATTAAATAAATTAAAATTATATGATAATAATAGATTTCTGTCGTTATATTATTTGATGACATTTAATATTTTATTGATTTTACAAACATATGATTTAGAATATTTAAGTAGTATATAAAAAATTATTTAAATATTGCACACATTATTTATTATTCCCAATTATTTTGGACTGTTTATTTTATAAAAAGCGTTTTATTTTACAAATATATAAAATTGCATTTAATCCATCTTATACTATATTATAATTTTTCTCTACTCGTTTATTTTTTGAAACCACATTATATATACGTATATGTATTTATTTACTATTAAAATATCACATACGGCCAAATAATAGAATACCTGGAAAAATTGATCTCATCTAAGACCGTATATGAAGATCAGATAGATTTAATCCAACGGTCAAAAAACTTCCTATGAAGGATTTAAGCCCATCTGAATCTCCAAAATATAATAAAGAAAAATAAAATCCCTAGATAAGGATATGCTATAAAACCCCATTGAAAACGCCACCTTGGCTTTTTCGATAATCGCGTCACCCTCTCGGATCCGTAATCGTCTTCTTGGTCGAAGATTTCTCTTCCTTTTGCTGCATCCATGTCGGACGAGGAGCATCACTTTGAGTCTAGCGACGCCGGAGCTTCCAAGACTTATCCTCAACAAGCTGGAACCATTCGTAAGAACGGTTACATCGTCATCAAGGGTCGTCCCTGCAAGGTTTCACTCTCAGAATTCCTCTCCCTTTTTCCTATGTTCTTAGATCTGATAATTATTGAGATCCTTCTGCTTATGCTTTTCTATCTCTACATAATTCAATTGGATTCATCTTGTGATCTTCATCGAATTTGAATATCCAATTTATTACACCAGATTGTGTGTATTCAATTCCGTTCTATTAGATCAGGTTTAGGATAATTTCTGATCTTCAAATAGATGTATATTACCAGATAAGCTGCTATTACGAATGGATTTAGCTAGAATTCAGTTGATAGGATTCTTGTGGTGCTCGTGATCTGGTGTTTTCTAATCTATCATTCGTGAGAAGAGAAAGAGATATAACAAAATTTGTGTTGCAGGTTGTAGAGGTATCAACCTCAAAGACTGGTAAGCATGGTCATGCAAAATGTCACTTTGTTGCAATTGACATCTTCACCAGCAAGAAGCTTGAAGATATTGTTCCTTCTTCCCACAATTGTGATGTAGGTGAAAGTTTCTTCGATTTAAATATATATTGAGTTACTTGTTTTGTTGAATTGTGTTTCTTTCTTTCTTTCTTTCAGGTTCCTCATGTGAACCGTACTGATTATCAGTTGATTGACATTTCTGAAGATGGATATGTATGTTTACTTATAGACCTCTTCTCATTATAATACCTTTTTTGTTTTCCAAAATGTTTGATAACATTTTTGTGTTATTGTAATATCATCTTTACAGGTTAGCTTGTTGACTGACAATGGTAGCACCAAGGATGATCTCAAGCTTCCTACTGATGAAACTTTGCTCCAACAGGTTAGTTTTTGTCTTTTGCATGTTTATGTTCGTCGTATTATTGAAGAATGTTGCTATCTCATGATTTCTATCTGAAGATTAAAAGAATGTTTGATTATCAGTAGTGATATATAATTGTGTTAAATGAAACAGATAAAGAGTGGATTTGAGGAAGGAAAAGATCTAGTGGTGAGTGTGATGTCGGCCATGGGAGAGGAACAGATCAATGCTCTCAAGGACATTGGTCCCAAGTGAAAGTCACAAGACCTCTTGTCTTGTGTTGCTCAGTTTATAGGGAGGTCACTAATTTATCAACCTTTTATTTATAATTTATGTGATGCTCTCTCGATTATGTACTCTTTATTTTTTAATCTTCTTAGGTCTCTTATTGTTTTTGGGTTTTGACTAGTTTGGATTTATAATTCTTTGTTACTAATATCTCATTGTCTTATACGTTTTTCTTTGAGATCTTTATGTTCTTAGTTTCCGAGTTTTTGACTACTTATGATATGTTTTTACTCGTGCGTATACCTAGAAATGTAGAAGCAATACCCAAATAGGAACATAGTAGTTGTTAGCTGAAATGATTCGAATGAACATAGTTGAACTTTGGCTAAAGATGTTTTTTTAGTTTTTAGCTTTTCTAAATCTATTTACACATGAACAAGTTTGTTAGATCAATTTAATATTTTAATAAATAACATAAATATATTCGAAATTTGTGATCTATGGAAATAGTTAAATAGTTGACTTATATGTGGTCTTCCTAGATGCATCTACAATGTTTAGGCATATTCCTTCCGTTTCATATTAGTTGTCGTTCTGGAGAAAAATTTTCGTTTCAAGATATGTGTCGTTTTAGGTTTTCAATGCAGAAATTAAATGAATTTGACTTTTCTAACCAATAGAATAATTGCATGAATTTTTTCTATTGATTTATTTAGAATATTTAATGGTGCTTTTATAGAAAACACAGATTTTTTAATTTGTATGCAAAACTTTAAAACGACAAATAATTCGAAACGGAGGGAGTATTAAATATGCATGGTACCATTCACACATCTTGCGGCAATAAATGAAAGGATATCACCCCTCCATCCTACGCGTGTCCCACAATTTGTATGACGAAAAAATTAGTCTCTTCTTATTTTAATGGTCTTTTTGGTCTTTAACTTTTGTTTTAAGTGTTTTTTAATGTATGTTTTAACTAAATTTTCAATTTTTCTCTATTTTATTTTAACCCATCAATTATCAAAATCTGATGTATTAATTCAGAGTAAACATAAAATTAAATTATTTTCTTAATTTATGTTGTCACTTTTTACAATTAACTTTTTTGGTCTTCCAAAATCAAATGTCTCTCCAAAAGGCATGTGGCTAGTTTGCCTTTTTGTATTCATCGCCTCACGTTTTCTCCTAACTAAGATATAAATGATAAAGTTTATAAATATAAGTCCATTGTTTCACATGATTTTTAACAAAAATAATAAGTAAGCACGTATTTATGAAGTTAATATACTAATAAATCATAGAGAATTTTTTCAAATACCATCAAAAGAAATTTATTTCAAAAAAATCACTTTAAGAAGTTTAAAAAATACTACACGCTCTTATATGTTCCAAAAATACTACAAACATAAAAAAAAAAATTTAGAATATAAAATTTTGGGTTTGGGTTCACTAAATAAAGTTTAGGATTTAGTGTTAAATAGGGTAATTTGGTTTTTGGGGTTTATGATTTAAATTTGAAGTTTTAAAATTGTTTCAAATTTTATGGTATTTTTGGAACAAAGATATTTTGTGATATTTTTAAATTTTTTGGAAATATATGGTATTTTTGAAATATACTAGTTTTAATGGTATTTTTGAGAATTCCCTAACTAATTATGGCGGTGTTCTTTACGGTGCGACACTTATTGCGACAGAAAATTGGTCACTAGTTTTGTAGTACATCGACATAAGACCATCTCCATCAGTGATTTTATTGAGTTTCTTAAATGAGTATCTAAAGAATAAACATTAAAAAATAAATCAAAATTAAAACAAAAACACACATACGTTTTATAGATATTGTTTGGAAACCTTATGTGTCAATTAGTGATTGGTTAACTTAAAAAAATATTAAAAAATCTTACATTCTCTCTTTCAAGACACGACAGGTAAAAAAAAAAAGTCATTTTTTTTAAGAAACTCAATATAAAATACTCCAATGGAAAAAAAAATTGATAGATATGGCTAATAACAAATATACTAAAAAAAATTGTAGAGATACTCATAAATAGATTTCCCCACTAGAAATGTTCTAATTGGTTGTAACAAAGAATAAGCCAGCGACACGTGTGTTGATAAATCAATCGCTGATACAACGGGCATGTTAAACCGGTCTTCTTGGATTATATATTTCTGGACGCGGTCAAATTAAATAAGAGTTAGACGACGTAGATTATATTTTAAATGAAGTAAATTAAGACTCTTTAATCGACGTGGTGGTTTGACCACATCATTAAGATACTAATACTTTTACTTCGGCTATGAATTGATGTGAACATTTTGCTACTTTATTATATGGAGGAGGTGTTGTTTGAAGTTGATGTATTTTTAGTAGCCGAGCTCTTTTAGACGACGTACTTTGTTAATTTATTGTTTTCTTTATCTCGTCCACCTAATTACCTTTACTACTTCGTCGATCCCGTCGATTCACTAGTTTCTATCTCTTCGTCGTCTCTCACACTATTTTTCTGACCCCCTTCATTGATTGACCTCATCTCCTATTTATACTAATTCACATTAGACTATAGTGCGGTGAACAGTGACTCTGACAGGTGTCACCACCTGGTCGATCGAGACATGCGATTAGTGGGCCTTTCATAGGTTTGGATCTAATTTTTGGTTAGGCCTTTAATGGGTACTAAACCCTGGCCCTACAGTTACTCCCCCCCCCCCAAGTCGACGAGGTACTCGACGACTAAACACTTTTTGGGTTGGATGCTGTGGCTATACTTTTAACGAAAGAAAATGGGCCGAGTTGACGTGGTAAAGAATACGAGTTAGTCGCCGAAGTAAGGTACACATATTAAGTCGACGAGGTAAGGAATCTAATGTGAATGCCGAGGTTCATATTTCAAGGAGATGCTTTCAATGTCGACACAGTGATTTTTGCTCCGGTTGTTTGGCGATACTAGAAGTTTTAGTATGTTACTCGACTTGGTGTAAATCACCGAGGCTCCAGTTTTATTGGTAAGTTATGCTGTGATTTGACGACGAAGTAATATATTTGACGACGAAGTAATGTATTCGACGACGAAGTAATGTATTCGATGGGATATAACTTACTTTGATGACATTTCTATTTGACGAGGTGGTGAAGGAAAAAAGTGATTTTCACGGTTTTCGAAGCATTATGTCCGTTTGGAAAAGAGTCTTTTCGCATTCCACGTCAGCTATTATAAGGGTCCCCTCTTCATTTATGTTATTATCTTCTCCTTGCGATTACAGGTACAACTTCTCTCTCTATTCTCTCTGCTTTCTCTCTTTAGGTTTAGACTTTTTGCCTCGTTTTGTTTTTTTGCTCCGCCGCTAAATTTCCAGCCAGTTTTGTCATCGGAGAAATTCGTCACCGGTTTTTCTGAGTAATGTTCGGTGGACTTCATTTGATAACTGTTAAAGAAGAAGTTATGTCAAACGAAGTAAATTCAACGACGGAGTCTAGGAACAATCAGCTAGTCGTCCATCAATCTAGTCCAGAGAATGAAAATTCTAGGTAAGTAGTTATCAATCTAGTCCTGCCCCAAATTGATTCGGGGCCCTTTCTTGATGAGGCAAGTACCTTTGAGGCGGATCTCGAAGAAGGTGATTTTTTTACCGGATCTGGTCCAACGAAGATGACACACGATTCGTTGGCCGCGCTATGCGTTTTGTGTAAAATTGAAGACACCAACCTTGAGTTTAGGATTCCGCAGTACTTCGAACGGCCGTGGTCTCCTCCTGAAGGCTACTTTACGCTTTTCGAAGATTATTTCACCGACGCCAACCTCTGGTTTCCACTGCCCCACTTGCTAATGGCCTTCTGCGCTCGACGCCGTATGGCTGTGTCGCAACTATCGACTACGACGGTTCGAAACATAACGACGATCCTACTCCTGGGAAATGAGATAGGGATCGATATATCTATCGATTTCTTCGATCTCTTAGCGACCATACAAAAGGTTCTTAAGGCCGTGAAGAATGGGGGGAATACCTTGAATTTTGATACTGGGTTTTTCTACGTGAGAATGAGGCCGAAGTACACTCTTCTCACCGGAGCTAAAGGAAAGATCTGGGATTGGAAGAGGCGATATTTTTATGTCAAAATTAACGACGCGGCTGTGCTCGAATTAGGAAGAGACTTTTTGCGAAATTGGGCATTAGAGATTGGTAGTGCCTCGGCTAATCATAATATTTGGTTTCTCCAATGCTTAACATATTTTCTTCTTGTTTTGCAGATAAACCATTCCCTCTAGAAGCATTTTCGGACTGCTTTCTTGACTCAGTTGACAAGTTATCAAAGGCTTCTATACTCAAGTGGCCTGAAGTGGACGCAGCCATGATTAGACGGAGTTTAGCTCGCCTTGGCAAAGGTATTTATCTCGCATTTCTTTTATCCCGCATTTTCCTTTTCTCACCTCATCGTTTTTATGTTCTCTCTTATTTCAGTTAGACGAGAAAATTATTCGTACTCCAAGAAACCCAACATGTCCTCTGATTTCTTGAAAAGCTTGAGAGAAAGCTCCTTGAAAACACAAGCCGAAGCTAGTACGCAAAAGAAACCTCCACTCGCCGGAGCAGAAAAGAAAGGAGCTAAGAAGCCCCCGAAGATGAAAACTCTGGTGTCTACGGCGAAAACGGCCATAGAAAACCGAAAAAGGAAAAGGCTATTGAGCAAGCCGAGCTGTCTCAGCAACTTCAGGAGAGTCTGGGTTTGGCCGCAAAAAAGGCCAAGGGCAAATCTCACATGGAACCGAGCCCTAAGAAAAGGGACGCGACTGAGAGTTGAAAAGGTTGGAAACCGAGAAAGAAGCCGAAAGAAATACTGAGAAAGAAACTGAATCGCCGAACCACCCGAGTCCAATCATAAATATGGATGAGGAACATCCGGCAGATGGCGGCGGAGAAAATATGTTCGTCGATCTCGAGGAGTTGTTCGATGACAACACCGAAGCTGGAGGGCAGCTCAGCAAATGGCCTCGTCGCGAGCCTGTCCCTTTTTCCTTCGCCTCTCCAGACGCGTCCAAGTTAATTAATGACGCCGAGGCCTGTGCGGATTTGGTTCGTCAAATCCCAGGACTCAATCGCCCAGTTCCTTGTTCGTCTAATTCTCCTACTCGTGAACTGTTCAAGACTTATGCTTCGTATGGTATTCAGGTAAATTTCTTATTGCTTATTGCTCTGCTGTGTTTGCCTCCTTACTAACTGACTTAGCTCTATTTTGAAACAGTTTTTTGCTGTGGCGAATGCTATGGTCACCCTTTACGATTCAAAGTTAACAAAGACTTCTGATTCTTTGGACGAGCTCCAGAGACTTCTTGATCAGTCTAAGGCGGGTGTTGCATTGGACGCGCAAAAAAGAAAAGACCTGGAGGCCGAAGTTGAAGAATTGAAGGCATAGATAACTCGTCTGAACGAGGAAAATATTCGGATTACCGAGGCTGGCAGAAGCCAAAGGGAGGAGTTGGAAGGGGAAAAAGATCGTCTTTTGGAAGAGAATGCAAAGGTCAAAGATGAGCTTGCTGTGGCAAAGGAAACTTTGGGGTTGGAAAGGGCTAGCCGGGATGCCCTTATTTTGAAAAAAGGGCAGCAAATGCAAGAAAAATGTGCTGCTCGCTTTGAAAGGATTCGACGTCATCTTGATGGTCGAAATGCAGCTAACACCACGGCTAAGAACATCGGAACAATTGAAGGAACACTCGGTGTCATGGGACTTATTGAGGGGATGGGCGGCTCGGTCCCAGACGCCATTGTGGTGAACTTGCAGAAGAGTCTCAAGAC
>OVBE01015343.1:0-11534 GCA_900406425.1 Iberis pinnata | reverse complement strand
AGAAAGTGACAAGAAATGTTATGTAAAAATCCTAAAATTCAAGTGTTATCACTTATCTAACGGTATAACATGAGAAGCATCATCAAATAAAATAGCAAGAGATTGCAAAGGATTAAGTGGTGAATCAGAAGATGGTTGTTGATCGGATTTTGTAGCAGTATTCACGATCTGATTTTCAAGCGGAATTATGGCATGTGAGGTAGATTCATTAGCCAAGGAAGCTGCAATAACAGGAATCGCGGCTGCAACTGAGGCGTGTTGATCTTGTCCATCCCGCATCTTGCAATCCGAAGCTTTGTGCCCCCAAGAGTGGCACGAAGTACATTGAAATGAGAGCCAAGGGTAGGAAACATGAACCGGTTGAGTAATATCGCTAAGCTGAATCTTCTCGGTCAAGGGCTTTTCAAGATTAACGACCACCATGACTCGTGCAACATCGAGTCTCATACAACGTTCCGTGGAAGGATGTAACTTTTGAGCCTGCCCTACAATGTCACCTAAGAACTTGAGTCCTGTATGAGAAAAGAGCGAGTCCGGGACATGAGTGAAATCAACCCATAGCGGCATGGATAAAAGGTCCGGTTTTTGGTTGATCCGAGAGGGACTCCATTCTTGCACAACAAGACATCAGATATGTGCCAATACTGTTTTCGAGTAATACTATTTCTAAGAGATTTGGAGTCAATTTTGAAAAGAACGGTGTCCTCTTTGATAAATTGAACATCGATTTTAGGTGATTTCCCATCACGATTCCATAGCCGGTTAACCGTGGCATGAACTTTGCCCATGTGTGGAGCGGGACCAATAAAGTATCCAACCAAAAAAGAGTTCCAGAGAGGCTGTGAATCATTAAGCAAAGCTTTGGGCAAGGTGGTAATGGCTAATCCATCAATAACAGAGAATTCCGGACGATGTGAGTTAAGAGATCGTAAGTCGGAGGAGACGACGGAGGACCATTGCCCTTGTGTCGGTGCTGCTGTTGCTCTAGGAGGTCAGGATGACGCCGGTGAAGACATCACGACTGCCGGAGGCGGCCGAGGTCGACGTAACGTGGACGCCAATTAAGGAAAGATACATAAACCCTATATCGCCTGCCGAAAAATAATGTTTTTATAGTAGTATTTGTTTTTCCAAATTCCACTTTATCAATTTTAAAATATCACAATTCATCTAAATATTTACTATTTTGATTTTCTAATTACAAATTTTAGAATATAGATAGTAAATATTATATTAAAGAAAAAATTAATAGGATATTTATTACACTAATTATACTTTTCAAATTAAAATTTAATTAATAAAATATTAATAATTCTAAATCAAAATAAAATTTGAAATCTGAAATTTTAACAGAAAAAACTAAAATTTATTAATTTAGTTTTATTTAAAAGAAATGTTAAAATCATATGTAATGCAAAAAAACTTTTGTTGTATCTCTTTCGTGACTCGAAAATAAAAAAAATTAAAATTAAAAAATTTGATCACTTTGTTAAAATTAAAATAATATTTAACATTTACAATTTTTTTTAATTCGGTTTCATTGAAAACAAATTAAACTAAATAAGTTTTTTACTATTTAGGTTCTGATCAAATCAGGTACTTCAAAAATAAACAAAAAAATATTAATCATATTCAGCTTATAAATTCGATTTAATTGTGAAATAAAATTTAACCAAATATTATATTGTGCTTGAATCTCTATTTAATCGGGTTTTTTTTTTTTGATGAAATGTTAAATTTATATATCAAAGAAAGAAAAAGTAATATGTACAAAGAGAGTTCATGTGTCTAAAAAGCAATGAAATTGGTAAAGTAGAAAAAAGGAGTTTCGCTATGGTGTGGTACAAGGATGCCTCGTTAAAACCTGTTTCTAGAAAACCCAGTGGAACAAAACTAGAAACAGGAAAAAGAGTACAGTCCTTAGTACCTAGCGAGACCCAGAACAGAGTTAGAAGCCTGATAAGAGCAAGTAGAGAGACAGATGTGCCCATCAAAGGGATCGCATTAGGCCAAGAAAGATGCCCAACGAGCAGCCAATGTTGCGTATCGGGATTCGGAAGCATAGTGGAGACTCACTATACGATCTGAGATGCAACGTGCTATGATGGTGCGTAAGATGTCTAGTGGGCAGGGTGCTTGCCGTGGATGCGGTTGTTGCGCTCCCTCCAAAGATGGTAGATGGTCGCTTGTAAGAGTAGTCGAAGATGAGCACGGTCCTGACAATGGAGTGAACGACGTCTAAGTGCCAATAGGGTATGTGACCAGTCCGGCGAAGTAAACTGGCGAAGAATGAAGGTAGCGAGGGAGTCCCATAACGTGAAGGAGTAGGGGCAAGCAAAGAACATGTGATCCTGGGTCTCGTCGGGCTCTCCACATAGAATACACGCTTGATGAATGCCCCAAGCACGCATACGTCAACCTATGGATAACCTGTCAAGAATAACCAACCAGGTGATAAAAGCATACCTCATGATGGATTGCGGGAACCAGACTGTAGAAAACCATGCTTGCTTTGGCGAACCCTGCCGAATCTGCTCCCACGTGTGCCGAGAGGAAAAGAAAACATGGAAATCGTTGGATAGTCCACTCCAGAATTTGGAACCGGTTGCGGCAGCCGGGTAATACGTTCTCAGAGATCGCGGTATAGCTGGTTTCGCAAAGCACGAATACGCCAGCCCGAGACTAACGCGACTTCAGAAACCGTGGCAAGCCTAGGAACACCTAGCTCACGTATACCTGTATCACCTGCACAGACAAATAAAGATCCAAAGGAGGTCCAAGGATCAAACCAAAACGAGGTGGTGGAACCATCAGATATCTGGATACGAATGAATTGAAGGGCTAGAGGGAGAAGCTTGAGTAGCTTATGCCACATCCATGAGCAACGGGTAGTGATCAGAGCATCCCAAAATGTTGTGTTGTGGAGCAGAAAGTGACGAGTCCATGCGCGCCAAAGCGACGTCGTGTTGGAAAACAGGCGTCAAATTAGCGAAAGTGCGAACATTGTGGAGGTATCCTCTAGCCGCCGAATACCAAGTCTTCCTTCGTCTTTAGGCCTGCATACATCAGACCAGCAAAATTTTGTCATGGAATGAGTGTTTGCAGTACCTTACCATAGAAAGTCTTTGCAGAGACTATTAATAGTCCGTAGACACTTCTTGGGAAGACGAAAAGCTGATTGCCAGAAGTTGACGATGCTGATGAGGACCAAGTTGATGAGCTGTAAGCGTCCTGCAAAAGAAAGTAGTGTGGCAGACCAAGAAGTAATACGGGATCTGACACGATCGAGAAGTGGTGCATAGTCAGCAGGATAGAGACTCTTGGTCGTTAGGGGTAAACCCAGATAACGAACCAGAAGAGAATCACATACAATCCCCGAGGTAGCAAGAAACTGCCGCAAAGCTGGTGAAGGAGCTTGAGGGAGGTAGATGGAGGACTTTGCAAGGTTAACCCGTAACCCGGACGCGGAACCAAACCTATCCATGACTTGAAGAATACCTTGAAGAGATCTTAGCGTGCCATCTAAGAAAATCATAATATCATCTGCAAAACACAGATGTGTTAATCCTATGGGCTGACAATTGGGATGATAACCAAACAAACCCGAGACCGCAGCTGAGTTAAGTAGGCGTGAGAGAATATTAGTAGCGATGACATAGAGGTAGGGAGAGAGAGCACATCCCTGACGAACACCTCTAGTACTATGGAAGTAACCCGCCGGTTCACCATTAATCAAGACCGAGAACGTCGCGGTGGATAAACAGACGTAGATCAAATTCATAAACCGATCAGGAATGCCAATAACCTGCAGCACCAAAACTATAAACTCCCAATTAATTGTATCAAAAGCTTTCGATATGTCTAATTTAAGAGTAAAGCGAGGAGAAAGGGTTGGCTTATGATAATCCTTGACAACTTCAGTGGCAAGCAGGAAATTTTCCAGCAGTAGACGGTCATGCACAAAGGAACTCTGATTCGGCTCGATGAAATATGGTAAGCAGAGCTTGAGACGATTGGCAATGATTTTGGAGATGACTTTGTAAATAATATTACAGCATGAAATGGGTCTGCATTAATACATGCAGGCAGAAAACCATAAATGAAAAATGACTGAACCGCAACAACAAAGTCATTACCAATTACAGGCCATGCAGCCTTGTAGAACTTTGTAGTGTATCCATCCGGTCCTGGAGCTTTATTAGAGGGCATGGTGAGAAGTGTAGAGTGAATCTCTGCGGCTAGAACCGGAGCAACTAGGGAGGTGCAAAGATCAGCTGAGCACCGAAAGGAGAGTAACTCCGATAAAGTGGAGGCGGGAATAGGAGTGAGATCAACCGAAGCCTGGAGAAAGGTCTTGAAGTGAGAGACGGCGGCGTCTTTAATGATGGAAAGATCAGTAGTGACAACACCATTTGGAAGGCAGAGACGCTTGATAGTATTCCGAGATGCACGGGCTTTGGAAACGCAATGAAAGAAAGTTGTGTTTTGATCCCCCATATCGAAGCCAATTGACTTGAGACTTTTGTTGATACAAACCCTCTTCAGCAACTGCCAATGAACACCAGGAAAGCTCGGCAGCCTCAGCAGCTTGGACGTGAGAGGATGAAGGGCTGGAAAGGACTGAAGTTTGACATTGAAGGTGATGATCATATGCCGCTTTCACACGGTTTGTCAAATCCCCATATCGCGTTGAATTTAATTGACGAAGCGGGAATTCAGCGTCTTGAGCTTGCTTTGGAGGAGCCTCAATGCAAGACGGGAGTGGTAAATAGTGGTTGAGGCGAGCCAATGAGACCTGAGAAGAGAAAGGAAAGTGTTATGAGATTTAATCGGTTTTCTGCACTTACTGCACAAAAATTGGTATGAGATTGAAGCCAATCTTGACACATATATATAGGAGCGGGAAATGAAGGACATTTTATCATGTACAACTAAAACTCATCTCCGAAATTTTCCTTTTATATATATATAATGTCGAGAATATATATCCATAATATTGTTAATAGTTAGTATTGTTGAGAAGATATAGAAAATTTTTTTAATTATAAATAAATAATGTATATATTAATATTTTTTATAGTAAATATTCCTTTATTCGGATGGATTATGGTTAATTTTAATTCAAATTGAATACAAAATTTCATTTAATAATAAACTAAACTAATTTTTATTACTTAAATAAAAATTTCGCCTAGAAGTTATGGAAAATATCTAAATCTATAAATTAATTTTCCAAACAATAAAGATATAGAAAATCTTTGTAATTAACTATCCAAATCCAAACAATAACACTTATTGAATATTCCATATTATGTTCACCAAATAATCATTAAAAAAAGAAGAAGACATGAGGCTCAAACCCAAAACTCAAAGGTACACACGCGCAAAACACAACACTTTGTTCAGTTAAATTGACTATGTATCATATCGAATCAATATACATTCCTCTTACCCAAGTACTGCATCAGAGAGATAAACCGCTTGTGTAACAATTTCCTATGGTCGGGATCGCCAACTAACTCGCATATATCAAAGCTTGCATGGGATGAGGTGTGCAAACCGAAACACGCCGGTGGTCTTGATATCCATAACTTTGAAGACACATCCCTGGTATTCTCTATGTCCGTTATTTGGCGACTCTTATCAGGTTCCCCTTCGGTTTGGACTGCGTGGATAAACCGCCATCTATTGCGGGACTCAACCTTTTGAGACGCTAGTGTGACCATGCAGAGTTCTTGGATATGGAGAAAGGCCCTTCAGTGACGTCCTATTGCAGCTAAATTCTTTCGTTGCAGTCTTCGCGGTGGTATCGATACTTCATTTTGGTTCGACAGTTGGACTACTTTTGGGCCTCTTGTTTCACTTGCAGGTGATTTCGGTATCAGGGAGTTCGATATTTCTTGCAATGCCACAATTTACAGTGTTGCTACCTCCCACTCTTGGCGAATTCGCTGCCCTCATATCCCGGCTTTGCGTCTACTACACTCACAAATCATAGCCATTCCACCACCGGACATGCATGCTGGCCCGGACATTGCTCTTTGGAAGCATGGGGAGGATCATTACTAGCCTTGTTTTTCATCCTCTCTTACATGGCAGCAGCTAAGTGTTTGATATCCTTCTCAACCCTGGTATCGCACTATTTGGTTTCCACAATCGAAACCCCAATATGCTTTCATCTCGTGACTTGTTCTTAATAAGTTACATACCGGTAGTCAAATGCACAGTTGGGGGTGCTCAACAGCCAGGTTTGTTTTGTGGTGAACCCGATGAGACTCGTGATCATATGTTCTTTGCTTGCCCCTACACGTTTACACTATGGTCTGTCCTCACCCGGCCGCTCCTTCGACATCGTCTCAGTCCTTGCTGGACTCGTACCCTCACATCCATCGTCGCCGAGCTCACTCTCGGCTTGATTTAGCACTCCTCCGGCTGTGCTTCGAGGAAGCAATTTACCATACCTGGCGCGAAAAAAACAATTGGCGGCATGGCTCAGCCCCACATGGGATGTCCTACCTCCGAGGTCTGATCATCGACACCATCACTAACCACATTACAAGTCTTCAGTATGGCCTAAGCTCACCTTATTACTCTCTTCGACAGCGTTGGCTTCATCTACACGGATGATGACCATCATCATCCTTCCTGTTTATTTTTGCTTTATTAGTTTACCATGGGATATCTGTCAGTACTTGTCTTGGACCTTAGGTGGTGTTCAATGGTTTGTACTCTTTTTCCTGCTACTAGTTTTATCGCACAAGGTTTTCTAACAGTAAGTTTTAATGAGGCACCATCTGAACACACCCCACACCTAAGGACGTCATTTTATCGACTTTGCTTTGCTACCTCTTACATTCTTTGATTCCGTTTGTACATATGACACTATTTTAGTTTAAATAATAAATTTAACATTTCATCAAAACTTATTGATAATTTTTGGTTCAAACCCAATCCGTTTAAGGGTCCGCGCGTTTTTAAACCGGGTCAAACAAATTTTTTTTTAGAACAGACATTTTCAAGAATGGAACTCATGACTAGTAAGCCAAATTGAAAATTTTGGTCAATTTTAACTCTCCGATTTTTTTTTGTTCTTCTATATTTTTAACCCAATGGCATTTCTTGTAAAAATGTGATTAATTTTGCATTCTTCCAAATTTGTACTTCTCAGATTTTATAAAAATGGATATCTCAAATTCATTAAAAAATTATAAATATTAACGTCATACTATTTAGTGTTTTATGTGGAACATGCATCAGTCTATATATTTCATATGGAAAATGAAATAAATTTTATCGAATTCTCTTTAAAAACACAAAAAATAAAATACCATATATATCTTAAATTTGTATGAATCAGTTTTAAATATAAACTAAACAAAATAAAGTTCAAACTAAAAACATAAGTTTCGAACAATATAATAAACTCAAAATGGTGTTCCGTAGAAAAAATTCTGGAATATTGTTGTCTACTACAATAGAACACCATTTTGTTTACAAAAAAAATAAAACACTATTTTGAGTTTAGAATAGTGCATGTGTTAGATCAACCAACTATATCGACTAGTGATTTTTTTTTTTCGCCATGTTAATAGGTTAGAACTTAGAAGTTAGATTAGGACTGCGTCTTCCACGGGTCGAACCTACAGACCTGAGACATGAGGGGGAGTGACCCACCACTATACTAAACATGCTCGGCATATCGACTAGTAATCTTATTCGAATGAAGTGATTTCTTAAAAAGAGGAATTACTATATGCCTCATAAGTCTAGACCGTGAATTTAGAGATATAGGGAAACGAACAGAGTTAAGAGAAATATATTTTTGCGGTAAATAAGTATTATCTTTCCAAGATTTCTATATGATTTTTAATTAAATAGAAATGCTGGATGGTGGACTATCTACATTGAGAACAACATATCGATAATGCATAAGAAACAATGGATGATAGTAGTAAAGTAATATTGTCAATAACAATATGAGATCGTACGGAAGAAGGATTGCATCAATTTCACACGGACCAAAGTGGAACCCAACAGTATTTTGGCATGATGCACCACTCCTGTTTAATAATCTAACAAGATAACGTGTTTCATTCTGTTTTTCTTTTACAGTTAACTTTTGGTTGCTAATAAACGGTATTAATGTAGAACCATAAAAAGAAAAAGATTAAATCAAAATTGCCACGTGTCTAGGGCGACTCCCTAGGCGATTATCTCAGCCGTCAAGCTCACGTTTCCTTTTTTCTTCTCGAACGTCATGGCTACCGGTGGTCTTCCGCTGGATAAGCCATCTCTAACCTCCTGCCACTGCTCAACATCCATCTACTCAGAACAAATCTTCATGGGCCACCATCGCGGGGTCTTCATCAGGTTCCCTAACCAAACAAAGTATTGAAGTCCAAGTCTCTGATAGTGCAGCTTCACTCACCATCCCTGATGATGTTTTGGACGATCAAAATCATCTCTGGAAATCTTTCCTCGTCAGTCGTTTTCTAGATACTGCACCTCACACTGCAAAAGTTCATGTTATAGTGAATAAGATTTGGACCTTTGGTGACAAATCAGTTAAAATAGACGTTCATGCTATCACCAATTCAACATACAAGTTCCGAATTGAGGACCCTCTCATTCGTCGTAAAATTATGTCACGTGGCCTCTGGAGTATTGTTGAGGTTCCGGTTGTTCTTTCATAATGGAGCCCTACTGCTCTGTCTGCTCCTCCTTCACTTGAGTCTATACCCTTATGGATAGATTTCAAGAACCTTACGCCTCAATTAATGTCCTTAAAAGGGCTTCAATGGATAGCAAGTGATCTTGGCAGTCCAAAACGTTTGTATCCCTCTACTCTTGCCTGCAACTCCTTTGATTCAGCCCGTATCTTTATTCACACGTATCTCACCAAGGAACTTCCTACCAAAATGCATCTTGACAACAGAAAAGGTTTTACAGCTGACATTGACATTTTTTACCCCTGGCTTCCTTCGAGATGCTCAAAGTTTTCCAAATGGGGACATAAGGCT
Source organism: Iberis pinnata (assembly GCA_900406425.1). Taxonomy (NCBI): domain Eukaryota; kingdom Viridiplantae; phylum Streptophyta; class Magnoliopsida; order Brassicales; family Brassicaceae; genus Iberis; species Iberis pinnata. The sequence continues at coordinate 2,514 of OVBE01015343.1, read as the reverse complement.
GATTTATGTTTATCAGGATCTGCATCGGTTCTGGATAAAACTCCGGCAGCCTCAACAAAACATTCAAAATCATCAGCTCATCAAGTTCCAAACCACTTTGTTCCCCATGAACAGGTACCAGATTCCACTCCGACCATTCCTACCCAATTGCCACCAGTTGACACATCAACATAAATAGATCCCAGCCTATAGTTACCTCCCAATGGAGACTCAACCCAATGGACCAAATTCTCACCAAGATGAACAAAAGCCTCTCCAACACTGATCACGCAACGAGAAACAGATGTTCACATCTCCCCCTCTCGGTTTATAGCTCCCTTGGAAGAAGAAACTAAGATTGCAGGTTCTGGAAAAATTCAATAAATTGAAGAATGTGAGATAAATATTGATGACTCAGGTCCTCAACAATCTCATCCTGCTCAAACAGGTGCCTCTGCAGTTGATACAGTTGCATCATGTGACTCACAATCCATTACAACTCGACCATCAATTCCTCGGGCTATAAAAGGGTCATTGAAGGCAGTCACCTCACTTCCTCAAGGCTCATATCTGAACAAGGTAGCAGTCTCATCTCATAAAGGAAGACGAGACACCCATAAAAAGCATTAATGTCAGTCTTCTCTTGGAACATGCGTGGATTTAACAAATCCACCAAGCATACAATCGTTAAAAATTGGGTATCAAACCTATCTTCATCTTTTGGTTGTCTACTTAAGACGCGTGTCCAAGAGTCAAAAGCCAGCCAAGTTTGCTCAAAAGCTTTCCCAGGCTGGTCCTTGCTATCTAACTATGAACTTAACTCTTTCGGTCGTATATGGGTTGTTTGGGACTCCTCATTCACAATCACTCCTATGTATAAATCTGCTCAACTTATTACTTGCTCTTTGGTAAATGGAAATGGTGACCTCAACATTCTTGTATCGTTTGTGTATGCTTTAAATTTCAAAGAGGAGCGTTGTCACGTCCCTATCCCGTGACTTAATATAGGGGCGGTTTTTTTTGATGGATTAAGACAACTGAGTAAGTAGAACGATGGAAAGACTTGGGCCAAAATTGTTGGAAAGCCCAAAGGCTCGGATACAGCTGGGACAAGTTGAAGGATCGAGCTAAAGTTGCTGAGCCAGCTGAAGTTAGCTCAAGTCAGCTTAGGCTAGCTCGAGTCAGCTCAGCCAGCTTGAGCTAAGTGTCGGCCAACTAAGCTAGCTAAGTGGACTCGAAACTAGCTGGGTAGTTGGGCCGAGCTGGACGGTTGGGCGGTTATGGTCAACTCGCACCCGTTTGGCCAAACGTGCCTGTTCGAAGGAGCGCGAGTTGGCTAGGCAGTTTTTGAGCGGTTATGGGTCAAACTCTATAAATAGAGCGCCTTAGCCCATTTCCGCGGAGGAGGAAAAGGAAAGGCACAGACAGAGAACCAATTCGGGAGAATTACTAAGGCATGGAAGGAGATGATCCGATCGTTGGGCTTAGAAGGGTGGACAACCCGAGCCGAAGATGGAAACAGGCCTGAAGACCTGCCTTTCGGTCACTTAAACAATGGGGATGGTTGGTTGTATGGCTAAGTACCGTAAAGGTGGGGTAAATGGCAGACAAAGGACCAAAAAGGTCCGATCCAGATCCGCGAGACTAGGCAAAGGTATGGCTTAACATTAAGAGTTAATTCCGCTGCGTGTATAAGGAACATGGATAATGGACGGTTCTAGCGGGTGGCTTGAACCCTGGCACTTCGGCCGCGGCTTCTGGGAAGGCCGGGTCGGAGCGTCACAAGTGGTAGCAGAGCATGCTCGTTCCTAGGGAAGGGAAGAGATGCGAAGGATATGGAAAAGAAATATGGACCAAAGGCTTGATCACGGTAGGAACGGAAGTTGCGGCGGAAAGATGAAGTGCTTGGAAATCATAAAGGGTTTGCTAAGGCTTATCTTAGGGCCAAGAAACTTGTCGATTCGGCTATGCGTGACAAGTGGATGGCCTAGTTCGAATGATCTACCAAGACTCACTCATTATGGAAAAGGATGGGATGAGCGGCTTGGGGATAGAAAGGATTAATCCATGGTTGTATGACTAATATAATGAATTAAACTCAAGGTGAGGCGGATAATACGAGTGGTCTGGGGCCGCTAGAACTTACCTACTCCATACCAAGACCCTTGGTTCAAGCAATAATCTGTTGTGCAACCGTGAATTAATTGTAATGCATCAAAATGGAACTGGAACCGAATTCGAGGACGAATTCATTTCTAGTGATAGAGAANTCCCTATCCCGCGACTTAATATAGGGGCGGTTTGTTTTGATGGATTAAGACAACTGAGTAAGCAGAACGATGGAAAGACTTGGGCCAAAATCGTTGGAAAGCCCAAAGGCTCGGACCCAGCTGGGACAAGTTGAAGGATCAAGCTAAAGTTGCTGAGCCAGCTGAAGTTAGCTCAAGTCAGCTTAGGCCAGCTCGAGTCAGCTCTGCTAGCTCGAGCTAAGTGTCGGCCAACTAAGCCAGCTAAGTGGACTCGAAACTAGCTGGG